>JAIUCT010000024.1:3051358-3064155 GCA_021307375.1 Tetraneura akinire
CTGCCGCGCGGCGCGAGCATCCCAGAACGTTCCCGGCGCTCGCCACAAACTCATACCTTTGTGCGGGATAAGCCAAGAATATAATATGGTATATGACACTTTTCCTCTACTATATATATATGAGCTCGAAGTCGATGTATACACATCTTATAGCCTTGTTTTGTGTAAGTAAAAAATATTGGACAAATCCAATTGAAAATATAAAAATTAATTGCTTGCTCAACACAATCTATAATTGTGTTCATTGATTAAAAATAAATAAAATATTTCCCCCTTTTTTCCTATTAGTAATATCGTAGTGTGATTAAGTTTTGAGAGTCTTATCACAGCTTTTACAAATTAAAGATGCTGTACCATAACTATTTTGTATTGAAGAAGCCAATAATTTTCCTACCAATATAGACATGAAATAATATAACTAGCTAACAAAGTTTTAAGTTCCGTTAAGTAAAAAAAAAAAGTAATAGTATTAAAAACTGTATGTTCCCTCTAGGTTTATAGTTTTTTATTTCCTATTATAATATAATAGTTAATTATTTTATTATTGTTTAATTACTATTTATTTCCTTGGTGCAATTATAGAAGTTTTTTGGTTCGAGCATGATAACTTTTTTTATTTCTTTACCTACACTTATTTATCATGATATTACGTAATTTTTAATAATGGTATTTCTAATTTCTATGAGAAAAGAATATTGGCAACTTATCAATTAATAATATAATAAGTAATTGCTTGCTTAACACAATCTATAATTGTGTTTATCGTATAGAAAAAAATAAAATATTACTCCTTTTGAAATTAGGCGTTTTTCCACTTTCGCTTATTTTGTTTTAAGCGTTGAAATAACGAAATTTTTAATTTTTCTGTTATTTTTAATTTATTAATTATTTTTTAAATCGTAAAAATAAATAGTGTAATTTAATATTAATATATATTGGAATATTATGTATAATATATTTCTGTTAAAAATTATATAATATATCATATTGTAAATGTTTTTATACAAATTTTGTTAAATCAGTTTGTCTCTTATCAATATCAGTATATCACGTATAATTATCATATAATACCAATAACAAGCAATTATATAACCACAATATCCATATTTCTAGTAATATGAAAACGTACACCAACACGCCGTACGCGAAAAGGCATCATTTGAACTCCGCCTTAAGAAAGTATGCAGTATGTAATTGCATCATCAAGCTCCCAATAATGGGCCTCTAACAACTGGGTTAATGATAAGTATATTTGAGTATGGTATTATTAACTTGGATTAAAATATTTTTGAAAAAAAAAATATCAAACAATCAATATGTCAAAATCTCAAATACTTTATTTGTATATACTCATATAGTCATATTGGCATATATAACTTTAGTCTATGAGCTTAAAATTGTCGTAGTAGTCGTCGGTGAACACAATTATAGATTGTGTTGAGCAAGCAACCAGCTATCTATTCCACCAGTCCACCACGACGATGAATAAAGTGCGGAACATATATATAAGCTCCCAATACTGTTCCTCTAACAACTTGGTTAATGATACGTATATTTGTGTATGTAATTATTCACTTAAGTTAAAATAATTTATAAAAAAAAAATATTAAACAATTAATATGTCAAAATATCAAATACTTTATTCGTATATTCTCATAATGGTGTATGAAAATTAATATAATATTGTTTATTTATTTATGTATTACAATTTTTTAAATACATTCGTATTATAATATACCTACGGTTTAATAATATACGAGTATTATTTGTTTTGTTACCGATTAAAATATAGTGTTCATTAATTATTAATACATTATTTATAATTACATTTTTTACATAATATATAACATTATTATTGTTTGATGTTCACACATACTCGTATATTATATTTTATATTTATTTATTCATATTATTTTAGATTTTGAGTAAAGCAAGAATAAATTATTGGTTTTAGTTTTTTACAATATTACATCCGTGTCGTGTCTTTTTTTTCAGTTTAATTTATTTCGTCAACAATCTTTCTCTCTAAAATAACGTTCTGATTTTATCGATTAGAATATATTTTTACGGGAGAATATATTGTTTCTTTAGTATTTTATATAGGTCGTTTGACCGAAAGGGATAAGAATAACTATTAGTTATTCGATTAACTCAATATGTTATTAAAACATTATATAAATCCCAAGTAAGGTTATCATATACTACTAATAAAGTAATAACAAACATACCACTAACCACTAAATCCATATTTCTAGTACCACGAAAACATCGTACACCAAGTTAACCGAGTCAAGTAAAACGTTTTTGATCTTCAATAAAATTTTCTAAATTTTTTGTCAATTTCATTCAACATTATTGTTTAATATTGATATATATATAGTAAGAAGAATTGATATAAATTCCTTATAAATACATGCATATATTATACTTTATTATAATCATTTAATATAGACTCGGCACTGCAACGGTCATTTTAATGATATCCGGCAGTTAACACGCGCGTTGTCGTCTTAATATAGTAACTTCAGAATGCTGTAATAGTCGTCATTGTGATCGTCCGAGTCCAAAATAAATTCTTCAAAACATCACACGCGCACGTGGATTTCTACTTGACACACGACAATTATAATAATTAGGTATTTTTAAACGTAATGTTGTTATTTCGTACGCGTTTTTATAATAATTATTATAATATTATATTATGGAAAACACGACGAGTTCCTTACGCCTTACCGACAGTTATTACTCGTAAGTTATGCTTATGATATGGTGACGGTAGTAAAAATTTATTGCGTACAGATTTCAAACGGACCGTACGGCCGCCGGCGAAGTGATAAGATATCACCTAGACGCATAAAATTTAGATACCTATATATTATTACGTATAACGTATAATACCTATACTATATAATACTATATAATATATAAATTTCATAATATTATTATAATAGGTACAAATTATCTACAACGATTCCCTCGTCATAATAATACAAAATATTATTTTTATTTAGTACATACATAAACGCAATTTTATGAGTATTATGAGACGATTTATTTATTTTTTTTTTTTTTTTTTGCCCCACAATTGGATATTTGGATATAAAATTAAAACGGTTAGAAAAGTATGAATACCTATTTTTAAACGGTTAGGTTAGGTTATGTGTGCTATTGCTATGACAGTCGCGTTTCAAAAGCACATTTGTAATTTCGACATTAAACTCCATAATATCTTATACTTTTTAATTTGGGTGCGGTAACTCATATCTAGGTGTTAAATTACACGACGCACTGTCCATCTAGCACCACAAGCGTATATCCCCGAAAAACTATACAATTATTGGGAAATCGAGTTTTCAATATTTCTGTGTTTTTCACTTGAAATTGTTACTTTTCTTTATTTTGAAATGTTTCTGAAAATTTTGTTTTCATGTGTATAGATATATATATAACGTATAAATATCAAATACGTACCTAACTTATTTATTGTATAACAATATAATATTATATAATATATATATATATATTTTTTTTAGGTACTTAATATTCATAGAAATAATGTGCATAAATTTAATTTTAATACCAGCAATGTAACGTGTTAGATATATATTATACTTATACTGTGTTATCTCAAATCAATAGATATATAATTTCGACATAATAAATAGTAAAAAAATAATTATTTATTTTCTACTGATTATTTAATAGATAAATAGTGTTATATAACGTTTTTTTTTTTATTTATTTATAATTAAGTATTTCTGTATTTGATCATAATACCTACATATCTATTATACATGAATTCTACTTATACTAAACGTATTTTTATGATTTAAACTGAATTTAATAAAATTCACAGATTAATAATGAAGAGGGAAGTTACTCATGATAATTTAAAATTTATGGGCCCAGAAAAAAAGTATTATATGGTGAATTTAAAATTTTCGTTGAAGCAAGTTTGAAAACGGTTATTATAATATTACTCAGATTATATAATTCAGATGATCTTATCAACACTAAATTTGTATAAAAAAACACTAAAATATCTAAATTATCATAATTATTTAGTATAGGTATGTATGGGTTTAAATTTTTAAAATTATTGAGAGATGTGCATATATTAATAAAGAAAATACAAAAACAATAAATTATGTAAAATATAATATATATTATGTATATATAAATATAACTAGATAATTTATTATACAGGTATTAACTAATTATTTTAATAATTATTTGATATATTTATATAAAAATGTAGAATTTATTTGTTATATTTTAATTTTTTGTGAATATACATTAAATATAAAATAGAAACAAAATATTTCACAATATGGAGCATATTTTCGTCTAGTGTTATTGGAAGGTTTAATAAGTACGATCAGATCAGCTTGAACCTTCCAATAACACTCGACGAAATGGTTACTCCGTGTTATTAAAAATAGCAATAGTAAAAAGCCTGATCCCGATAATATTTCATTAATCGTCCTTAAAAACATAGGAAAAAATGCAAACAAATTCCTGTTATATATTTACAACGACATTTGGAAAACTATGGAAACATTCCTGTAGAATGAAAAAGAGGTAGGTATTATATTATAATTCCCATACTTAAACTAAACAAATGCAGACACTCGACCGATAGATATAGACCTATATCACCCTTCTAAACACAATGGCAAAAATTCTGGAAAAATTCGCCTATCATTATACCAAAAACTAAGTGATGTCACAGCGCCAATGCGATTTATTTCTTGCCCAAAAAGTTTTAATTTTAACTTTATATACCCGTCTAATATCTATATAAACTATAGTCTATATTCTATAATATATCAATATGAAATAAATTTTTATTTTTAAACTTTAAACTTTCACACACTGTATGATTATTTTGATTTTTGAACATGACAATTAAAAAAAATTGCACTGGTTCATATTGATCAGATTTGAATGCTTTCTATCCAGAAGAGAAGTTAACAATTTAATATTATATATAGTTTAAATTGAATACATTTACATTATTTTACCCGCAAATTATATTAAATTCTTATCATTAGAATGTGAGTTACCTGCGTTAACGTTTCGCTTTGTTGCTATTAAATCGTGTAAAACTATGCGTATCGTGTAAACTATGACATTGTCGTTTGGTAATTTATTTAAATGAAAAAATTCTTCAGCTCATCAGACGCCTTGATTGGGCACGAGTTGCAGTAATAATACTTGCGATATTATATTATAATTATTATTAAACGTGATATCGATCGAAAATATATTTAGGTTAATAATCAAACAACGTGAAATTGTAAATAAACTATTATATTATACCTACATTAACGCGTCAGAAAATACAAAATACAAATTTATTTTTTTTCAATATTAATTATTTTATGTCAGACGAGTACAGACAACTATCGAGCACCGGTAATTATTGTAGTAGGTATACATATAATATATATAATATGTATCCGTATAGTGTAATGTATAACATCATTATTTTTTTATTTTTTTTTTAATAACCAAACGAGATGGTTTTTCTTAGTATAGAATCATCATCAATAAAGCATTTAAAATAAAAAATACACGTCATGCTATTCTTCTCTTAACGTTGTTTCTAGTAATACGAGTTTCATTAATACGAGGTACATAATACTCGTATTATGATGGTGAAACTATAACAATTCGTACGTATATTTCAATACTGTCTGAAAAAATTATATTTATGTTGTTCGTAATACGAACCGAAGCGAACTTATAATAATTGCATTATTTTATTAAATTAATTACTATAATAATTATTAATAAGTACGAGCTTATTAAATTTAAATACAATTTTCATTTTTCATTTTTTCCTCTCGGTTGTGTTGCGTACTCGGATCCTATAAATATCGTTACGATTACGAATTACGATTATGATGTTTTTGTATTTTTATGGTGTTTGCACAACAACGGTAAATATATCGTTTTTATATATTATTTACTCTAGAAATTATACGACAAACGATATTACGTTTATAACCTCAATCGACGACGAAACTATACTTGAACTGAACCATATATTTTTTAATCATTTTATTACTTTTTGTCAACAGCAAAACAATATTATTTAATGTTTAGATTTCGGTTGATACATTATACTTATCTAAATATATAGGTCATACGTTTTATTCTCCGAAATGAATATTGATAACAATACCATAATATTATATAATAAAAATTAAATATTTTACAATGTTAAAAATATTATGACAATATCAAATTATGTCTTTTGTATCATTTTTATTCCATGCATTTACAATAATGTTGTGTATTATGATATATGAAATTGTTAAAAAACGAATAATAAAAAATAAAAATATATTTATTTATATTATGTTATGTGAATGAAATAAGATTAATAGATATTACCTATTTATTTAATAATATTCGTAATTCTAATTAGTCCTAACTCAAGAGAAATGTAAGTAGGTATGCATTATCTTCTTGTTATCTATATATTATATAAAACAGTAAGCTGATAGAATATGCTATGGGCATAATTTCGGGCGTGCAAAGGCCAAAGGGATGCACTTGCACCTCCTGGCATTTATGTGGGGGTGCAATGCTATAATTTTGCACCCCTAAATTTTCTATATTTTAAAGTTTTATTAGTGCCAAATTATTTAAAATATTTATAACGACTTTGAAAATAAAAAGCAAATTAAATTAAACAAAAAAAAAAAAAATTAAAATGATGATTATAGGTAGATGATAATAATTATTATTATCACGTTCTCATTATACTCATCAATTCAGTGTGTGCTTTTGTTTTTAAAAGAGATTTTGGAAAGATTAGGTAACTGATTAGTTTTGCACCCCCTGAATTTGAGTGAATATGTTATCAACGCACAGGCGCACAGCTCAAACCATTGACGGATTGGGCTGAAATTTGGCATACAGATAGGTAGCTATTATGTGAAATTGTATTACCATTGTTGAGTCCTGTAAAAATTCCTAGTACGTAGACGTACAAAAAATATTTTTAATTTTAATAGATAACATATTATATGATAACTAGAGGTCGGATTTTTATGATTTAACATAAATGTTTTTAGTCTAAGCAACTAAATGAGAGTAAGATATCTCGACAATTCATAAAATATAAATTTCAATACAAAAAATGTATTTTACATAAAAAAGCATATTTTAAATGTTAGGGAATATACATTACTTTATAGATTATTTGAGAATATAACACATTACATATTACAATATTTTTCTATTGGAGAAAACTTTCAGTTTCCAATATACGAGCGATTACGAAATTATAAATTTTTTTTATAAATTCTTATCAAATACAAATTTATATGCTTATTTATTTTTGTACCTTTTTCACATTCTCATGTAAATATAATTTTATACCATGGCACGTGCAGTTAATTATCGCGAATCATAATGGTATCGCGTGTGGCTTTTAGACCAATAATTATTATACTATAATAGAATTTAATAATAACTGAATATTATTGTTTCTCGTTCAGTCGTTCGCTCATTTGTCAGTGTTTATGTTCGAGTGCAATATAGTTTATTTTCTTGTAAATTATTGTTTTCTGATGTTTATTTTTTTTTTATCAACAAATTATGTTTACATTTTCATATATATAAATATGCCGAAAACTTCAATTAGTTTAAAACGTTTATATGTTATAATAAAAATAATAAAAATATTTTCACAACAAATAGTTCAAATATTTTTTTAAAGTTCACATTGCTTGAGTTAACCTGAAATATTGAAACTGAAATTTCAGTTTTCGTGAAGAATGACGTTTTTTCGTCATTTTTTGGTCGTTTTTCCTATAGCATAGGATCGATTTTGAGTAATAGGAAAAATAACCAAAATAAAGTACCAAATACATCTACTTTCCAACCGGAAACAAAATCGGAGCATTATTTCGGGTAGGTACCTAGAAAAAGTGTCTTCAGACATCAAAAAAAAAAAAAAAAAAAAATGACACACATCATTGTAAAACCAATTCTTTATTTCGCTCAGAATCTAAAATACAATTTCAAAGTATTCTTCATTCTTAATTCTTCCTGATATCACAATTTTAATTATAATATAAACTATTTTTGACCTGCAGTGACTAGTGATGTACCTACCTGTATGTATAGTAAATTGCAAATTTATAGTAAAAAATGTTAAACGTTTTAAAATTAAATGACAAATTAAGTTGCGTTATAATAGCACATTATTACAATAGTACGCGTTTAAAAATCCAAAACACAAAAGAAAGTTCTATCTGCGATAGTGATTATATTTATTATATATAATATAATCTTAATTAGATTCGCGGAAAATTATTTTGCATCTAACAGTTGTTGTTTGAGGTGTACAGAAAGTTTAATATCCATCTTATTTATTGTTTTGTAAATTTAATAGTGCAGGTACTTATTTATAGTTGTACCTATACACGATATAAATTTACTTTCAATCGTTTTTATCATTATAGTTTTTAGTGTTTGGTTTTACGATATTAAATTGTCCTTTTTAATGGCCGAAGAGAATATACTTAATATCAATATACGTTTTGTGTTTGTGTTTTATGCTCTACTTTTCCATGGATAATAATTTATAAATTCCTACAGGTCAATAATTGCTTTTAAGCCCCATTCAGACGGCCTTTCTTTAACCACTTAAATAAGCATACTGGCATACTGCGTAATGTGGGGATTAACAATATTAATTATCGCAGATATTCAAATAACATTTAATAAACGCGTTCCGAATCCAAATAATTTATTTTATAATAGGTATAATAGGTAGGTACCTACTTATTGGGATTAAATTTTATAAAAAATTAGTACCTATTTTATTTTCAATCATGAATTTATGTTATTCATCAATAAAAACAACACAACATTGTTAAAAAAAATGTATATTATATCTAAAACTCGTAACTTTGTATAATTTTATATTATTTGATAGTAAAAATTAAAAAGTTTTCATCCTATAATGTAAAATATGTACGTAAATAACAAATGATAATAATTTATTGAGTTTCGAGTTTCCGTCGAGTCTATATGATAATGTCACATATTTCACAAAATATCAATTCTCTAAAACTGAAATAGCCGAACAAAATCATGAATTGTTGTTTTATTATACCTATTATTATTACAAGAACGCGCTTGTTTATTTTCATATTAACAGCATAACAGCAAATAAGGAAAAACATAATATATTGAATTCAATACAAATATGCTAGAGTATAAGTATATACTGTTTTTATTATGGAATAATATTCTGAGTACTTGCATTATATTAATATAATATACCAAATAAAACCGACATTTTGTAGTTTGAAAAAGTGATCGTTCTTTTAATTGAATTTCTAACGAAAAGCTAAATTCGATTTCTTCCTCTTTTCGTGTTTTTAATAATACAGGTAATAGGTAGTTGTATAATTTGAATAAAATATACTTTTTCGCGCCATCGATTATTATTCGTTTTCGATAATCCACTCAAAAAAATAACTTTGATTTTCATCAGTTCATTATTTATACGATATAATGTATGATTTATTTTATTACAAACCGTTCAAAATAAATTTTCGTTGATTTTTTCTACAGATTGATAAAATTTAATTTAAATTTTTATACATTATATTATATTATTATAATATCTATAATCAAATCGAAATACGAGTACTATCTTATAAAAATATGATATATCGTGTCAATAATATTGATATAAGTACTAAGCGTCTTACTAGGTTTGTCCACAGCCAATAACTTTTGATCTTTTATATATTTTAGATTTTGAGCGAAGCGAGAAATTTATTGGTTTTACAATATGTGTCTTTTTCTTTTTTTTTTTTTTTTAGATTCTGCGTGACAAGAAGAATGTATTGGTTTTACAATGATGTGTGTCTTTTTTTTCTTTTTATATCTGAAGACACTTTTACTACCCGAAAAAATACTCCGATTTTGGGTACTTAGGTGACTCATCATTTAGGGGTTTTATGATATTTATATTGAACGTAGAGTCTGATAAAGGTAAAAATTTTAATCGGTACATCGTACATATTATATTATCTGATGAGCTTCGCTCAAAATCGTTTCCACGAATGTAATGATTTATCATTGCATTCAAATTGTAATCAAAATTCAACACTATCCTCTTTACACTTGTATTCCTTCCCTTTTTAAAACTTGATTTCTGCAAAATATTCAAGTCACATTTTTCATTATTATAATTTTTTTTCCAGTACTTAAAACCTAAATAATGAAAAATAAAATCTTTGTTTTCCTATAAATTAAAATTTTAAGATAGCCAATTTATATTCTTAATTTTTCTTAAAATTATAAAATTTAATTGAAAAATAAAATAATAATATAGGCCAAACTTATAATTAAATGAAAAAAATAAATAAATAATGAACATTTGGCTAATTAAACGGAAAATAATTTATCAGCATTATCAACAAACAATTAGCGAACGTTACATTTTGATCGTGTCTTGGCGATTCCGCTTTTAATTAATTATTGTTATCATATAAATATGTTACATTATCATTTATCAACTAAATTATAATTACTATAAACGTGGAATGATACACCTTGAGTATTATGTTTTCTTTGTAACAGTTACGAAGAGCTGCAGTTTACATGGAATACAAATTGAATATAAAATATAGAATTTACTGAAATTTAAAAAATTAATAATTAAGTAAATACTTTATATAAATTAATAATTATTAATTCAATTATTAAAATATATTAATAAGAATTTCAATAAGTAAATATGAAAACAACAATTTCATTTATTATTTTATTTTTTAAGTACTCTAAAAATAAATATAAAAATTAGAATAAAGAAAAATGTGACTTGTACGTGAATAGATTGCAAAAATCAGATTTTAAAATTATATATTTAATAGATAAGAAGTTATTGGCTGAAAATAAACCGGGTGAATCGCTCTGTATATTAAAATTTGGAATAATATGTTATTAAGTATATTGAAATAAGAAATTGTTAAATTTCAAAAGCATATATGACGATTATTTTTCGATGATTTTATGCTTATATTATTTAAGATTTAAACGAAGCGAATAATTATTTTTTATTATGATTTAAACGAACGCATAAAAAATTTACAAGAGTATTGATTAAATAATTAATATATTTTTGTACGCCGGACAAATATTTGCTCTAAATTATGGGATTTAATTAAGTACGGAATTTGAAAAGATATGCAAAAAATAAAAAATAATAAATAAATAAATAAAAATTATATTAATAAATATCACGGCAAACACAAAAAATTAAAAAAAAAAAAAAAATACGACCGTTAATATATTCCATTTTCCTATAACGTACTATCTTTCATAATATATTATATGATATGTTATCATATTATTCTACGTATAACGCGAGGGGTAAAAAAATATTTAAATTATAAAAAATTTGTAATAATTTTTTTTCCCCCGTATAAAAAAAAAAAAAAAAAACTTTTAACGGTAAATTTATTAAAAATATTATCACATAATAAAAATAACAACTTCCAAACAGGAAAAAAATGTCCTTCGACTTTTTTTTTTATATATATATAAATACAATTTATTATTAGACCCACGTTTGGTTTATATGAAATCGAACGGTTTTTCGACGAAAATTCTTGACGAAATCTCTCGTACCGAAAACACGACGTCATCTCACGGTAAAATTATTATGCTTTCCACATATATTTATACACTATAATATTATACATTTATACGGCGTTGTATAAGAAGAAAATTGAAAATTGATCAAAACACGTACGACGGAAATGATATATTCGAGCATTGTCCTCTTTGCGAAACAATTTATATTATAATATATACGAACTCCGGTTGAATCTTGAATCTTATCATTTTACGGGTTTATCATATTATATTATCATTATTACTCGTATATGTATTATGTATACATTACAATAACGAACAGTATGTGCGCAGAAATCGCTAAAAAGCCGTATTGCACCTAACCGCACTATATCGTTTGTTAATATTATTTATATGCGGTGCGACTTTAAAATTAAAATTATAATGATATTATTCCAACCTCAACAATGATTATTATTATTATTATTATTATTATTATTATTATTATTATTATTATTATTATAATTATTATTTTTATTATTACATTTTTATTATTATTATTATTATTATTATTATTATTATTATTATTTTTATCATAATTTTTATTATTATTATTTTTATTATTATTACATTTTTTTTTTTTTTTATACCATCCAAGCTCTTCAGGTCGCATTACGATAAATCGTGGAAAAAAAACAAATAAATATAATCTCGCACACGAACGACTCACGCTGCATCTCCGGGGGCTGAAAACTAATTATTCCTGTAATACGCGTACATATAATTAAACCGATCGTACGCCGCGTGTACGTACCGTCACGATTTCGGACACGTATCGTCAAAAAATGACCCGTGGATGATGTATTAATATATTATTATTATAGGTACATATTGTGTCGGGAATATAAATAGTTATTTATGGAAACGATATAGAGAAAATACTAATATTGTATCGTGCACGGTCGCCCGAATGTGTACGGTGGCACACTGTATTTTATATGGGAACAAAAATTATAATATCGGTACCTACCTACTAAATCCGCTCCGAGGGTACGAAAAACTTGTGTATGAGGCGTGTACGATGGCGTGTTTAAGACGAGTTGACCTCTACACTCTGTTTATAAACGAGGATATATAATAATAATAATAATAATAATAATAATAATAATAATAATAATAAT
>JAIUCT010000024.1:3071727-3091461 GCA_021307375.1 Tetraneura akinire
AATAATAATAATAATAATAATAATAATAATAATAATAATAATAATAAATTAATAATAATAATAATATGATGATGTCGCAAACAGTTTATTTAGACTTGTGAAAACAATCGTTGGACGTACTCAAGAAGAGTTCGTTTGTTCGCACGCATATGTTTATATATATAATATTATATAGTCCGTGGAAAGGTTTCCTAGAAAACCGCCATGTCATTTTCTTCACAATATTTTTTATAAAAGTGTATTTAAATTTCTACATCGAAAGACTCAAAGTGTAAAAGAACAAAACCTTGACAAATAAGTTGAAAATTATTGAATAATATATTAAAATCGATAAATATTTACATATCATATTATAATATTAAAAATTTAAATAACACACACGTCTAAACCAATAAAATATAGGTATATTATTATGTTCATATTTTTAGATACTCAACAAAAGAACGGTTTATGGTCATTTTAATTAATTCATTTTTTTTTTTTTTTTAAATAAAATACAATTATAATTTTGAATAAAAAAAAACGTTATCATTATTTTATTTTTTTCATATAGTTTTCACGTAAAACCGAAAAATACGTGTCAATTTGCACGTAATATCAATATAAAATACAATATGTTATCATTCTCTGATATCGTAATAAAATTACGACAGACTGAAAAAGCATATAATATTCATATAAGAATCGAGTAAAATATAGCCACGCGTCTCGGCATTTGCTCGGCGAGTTATGGCCGCGAACGACGATTTTTTAACCACAAATATTGTGTCAACACGAACGTGTTTCGGGGTTCATTGTAAATAGATAAAACTGGTGAAATTTATCAAACCCGTGTAATTTGTCTTATAATAATCTTTTGTTTTGATCGCGATTATTCGATTCCCCGCCAATAAACGAAAAACATTTAACGACCTGTCGCATTTTTGGTATTTTATTTTATTTATTTATTTTTTTAAGATCGCCTTGTGAATAAAAATGTCCAAATAACAGAGACACTTTATAGCGCCGGGTGATTTTACGTTTAATAAATATGTCAATATTATTAGGTATATTATTTGTTTTGATAAAGTAATAATTCGATTTTACAATAAAATCACATCAGAAACGTCTTTGTAAGCAAAAAACGAGCGTGTCATATAATTTATATCGATAATAATATTATAATATAAAATAATGTGCGGATAATAACAACTGGAACGAAAATCAATATGAATATTATTATTTTGTATTCCCGATAATATAACATAAAAAGTTTATACGGTCGGAATTCTTCTTGAGCGCCCATATACAAACCTGATTGTCGCGGACAACAGGTCCGTCGATAAATGCGCGTGTACGGTTAATTTTCTGAATATTTGAAATTATCATTTTTTTTTTCTGATTGGTTTTTATTGCGCAAATTCTTTAGAGACGTTAACTCGTAAATGATACGTTCAACAAGAACTGGTTACAATATTTTATATTATTATATGCACAATATATTATTAATATTTATCGTCAATATTAATATTGTGTCCGTTGCATTTTTTTGCATCGAGAAAATAAAATATGACTGTAAGAATAATATTATAATATACTTATCCGTATAATATACTGAGTTCTGAGTGGCGGGAAATACTTTTACACATTATCCAATAGGTATACAAAATTAACAGCACACGTGTTAAGAATTATTGTAATAAAAATATTATAATTTACCGTGAAAACATTTTATTAGCCGTATGAAATCATAATTTTTCAATGTGTTCTAATCTTGGACGAATATCAGAAATTCGAGTTTAGACTAGGAAATACATACAAATAATTTTATAAATTACCACTGGATCTAATAATATAAAATTACGCGAGTATATTATAAGATTGGAAGTACGTATATAAAATTGAATTTCCGTGTTCAACGTATACATAACGAAGATGGCATAATATAGTTATTAGCAAGCGACCACTCGGGCAATTTATTTTAAGATCTAAATTGTACACAAAGGTCTCCTCGAATGATCGCGTAAAAATAATAACCGATATTATTGAATAAAAATACATATATTTATTTCAATATTTTATTAAAAAATCATATTTTTAAAAATAATAATCTTCCAATTTACTAAATTTTTCATATCTACACATATAGTAAAAACACGCGTTTTATCATATTATACACAATTTACATATTATAATATTATGCTTATATTGTATATAAATTATTCGTTTTAGACCTTTATGTGCAAAATTAAACATTATGAGTTATTATAATATCCCTATACTATACCATAATAAATTCACAGTAATTATCGTGGTATACCCAACATAAAATATATTATTCGCGTATTTCATATGACTTGATGTTGAAATCAGAAGGTGGAACCATTCGAACTATGTATATTTTAATATTTAAGTATTCAAAGTAACCGCTAATTTGTTAGTAGGTACCTCTATAATAATTATTATAATATTATGCAAATATATATTATTATAATATATATACCACGCGTCTCCTTCTTCAAAAATTTCATATTATTCAACTAAAATAATATACGTTTGCTATTTAAAATATCAATTGGAAGTAATAAATATCTGATTGAATATTTATACGAATTAATATTATTATATATTTTTAATTTAAATTTAAAAAATTCAAATCATAAATTATGTATAATATAATCGAACCCATTTTCTTGGTATTAAATGTTTATATAAGTTTACAAGACGTGAATATTGCGTACGGCTTCCAAATAAAATTTAATATTAACAAATGTATAGAAACGAAATAATAAACATTTTATTAAAAATGTATACAACACTATACAATGCCTAAAGGTTAAAGTTATAACTTGTAAATATACTTTGTAATAACAATTTTTTTTTTTTTTTTAATTTAACACAAAAATATTACACTATATTTACAGAACAGATTTTGAAGTAATTATTTTTGATTTTACATATTTTTTTTTTTATGTAAAAATACACGAGTACTTAAATATTTTTAAACGTCTAACAAAAATATGGTATTTCTCGTTTATTTACGTATTTTTTATCGTCAACATCGTCGGATTTATTTCCATTGATTTTACATATTACAATATTACATTATCCCGTCGATAGATGATGGTGGAATGCTTATTTATGTCAGTCTCGGTATACGCGTGTAATATGATTATATTCTTAAGATCAAATCTTTGGAATTTAACTTTTTTACCTAAATTAACGAAAGAAAATGTTTTTATACATTGTTCTCAAGTTGATGGAAATATACATATATATATATATAATATACTTTACATATTTTGAATTTATTTCTACGTATGTACTTAATAATAATAATAATAATAATAATAATAATAATAATAATAATAATAATAATAATAATAATACAAGACTCAACGAGAGTTTCATTTTTTTTTTTTTTTTTGTACATATATTTAAATAAAATATGTACATGTATATAATATTTATTACAATATCCGTTCACTATGTAATAAAAAAATAAAATATTTATGTTATAATAAAATAATTTCGAGTTTTCAAGTTATGCACAATATTATTATATATATATACCTACCTTCTGTACGATGTTATATCGCATTTACTCTTTATTTAAATATTTTACTTCATTAAACATACCCCGAGATTCGTGTGTTAAAAAAAAAAAAAAAAAATACAAATAACATAAACGGAATTTTTAAAATACTATCCACGGTATTTGTAAATAATAAAATATATTATTATAATATCAACGTATAAAATTTATAATATTATTATGTTCTTGACTTTTTGTCCGAAAATGTTTGTTGTCTTAATATCATATAAAATTATAATGGACAGCATCGAAATGATATTCAAATAACAATACTAAATTTTTTTTTTTATTATCATTATATTCAAAATTTATACACTTGCTAATATTATAAATGTATGTAATAAAATAATCACCATCGAGTTGAAATCACGAATAAAATTTGGCATTTATAGGAAAATTTTAATTTTAAAAACTAAATGTATCTCATCCATATATGATCATCGATTACACGAAACAATAATACAAGTATACTCGTATTTAGTTATAGTTCACGAGAAAAACGATTTGGTATCCCGCCGGCACAGTTTGCCACCGGACGACTAAATTATTATTTATTATAATGTTAAATGCATATCATTAAAATCAATAAGACAAGTATTATTATTATTATACCTGTAAACACATACCGCGGTTCATTTAAATAACGAATAATATTATTGTATTATAATAATTATTATTATTATTCTCAAAAAAAAAAAAAAATGTATGTAGTTGGTACTTTGGTAGTTACTATAATTTAAGTAAATAATAATTATTATTTTTTCATTAAATTGACTTTTTAATCATTATTATTCCAGTAAATATAATATAATGATTTAATAACGATCGTTATAATTAATATTCCTGTAAATATTAAATTTTTTATATAACAATGTTATATTTGTTATAATAAACTGAAGAGTTAAAAAAATAAAAAATAAAATAAATATTATTATATTACTACTTAAATTATGTCTGAAATTTAAAACTATAATAATATACATTTTTTATTTTTTATTCAAAGTAAATTGTTTTCTTTTCATCATAATATAGTCTTAGTCTCGCATATTTCTTTAAACAAATCTTAATTAATTTTATACTTCAACTTTTAAAATAACATGAGATTAAAAAAAAAAATAATAATAAGAATCAATTTCTCATATTATTTATTTCGGAAATATTGTGAAATGAAAAATAAGTAATAATAATAATAAACCTTTGAGGAAATATTTTATATTTGCGTATAATATTATAAAATACAAGAAAATACCGATATATTATTTTTCTATACACAGCAATTTTATCAATTTTAATTAATTGAATTTTTATTATATACACTTTAAATATCAAGTACCTACCCTTAATTAAATTATTTTGAAAAACGATTTTAATGTAGTTTCGTGTATGAATGATACAACGATAGTACGAATATAATATAAACATTTTGCCTTTGATCTAAATGAAATTGCTTTTTTATTAAATATTTACATAATATATTGATAAACAAAAATTATAGGTTGTATCATTTAGGTTATTTTATCATTGTAGGTAAATCATTTTAATAATAAAAATTAAAAAAAAAAAAGAAGCTGTGTATATTTCGTAAATGTTATTACCTATATTTAAATATATATTTTCTATACATTTTAATTTATTATACATACTTCAACATTCATTTGTAATTGATTGGAAATTATGACGTTTGATTGATAAAATGTCAAAAATTCAAAATATTATAATAACATGTTTGTATGGTACTAAGGTTAGCTGAATTTTTGTCGGAATGCCGATAATAAATAATGAAATTTTCTCAATAGTGTATTAAACTTTAATTCGTGTTTTAAATATATTTAAATATATTTTTGTTATAACAAAACCAAGGTGATGTAGTCTTAATGTAATCACGCGTACATTATTTTAGATACCTACCTAATTATTGACAGGTTTGCAGGTTACGTTTATGTATATAATAATGATACATATAGATACCATATTTTAATATATTATAGTGTAGAAGGTTATAAAAAAGAATCGTGTAAATTAATCAGTGATAATAATGAAACAAAAATCAACGTTTATACGACATAATAATTATATTACCACGATTTTGGTTATGTTTATTCACGATTTCATTTAAGATCACACGACGATCAGTGTTGAATTCAAATATACCCGATACCGAAAGTTAGGTTAAGGACCATTATCCTCTCTATATATGTAAAAAATATAAATAATATTTTATACCTAGATATATAATTTTTTCTAATTTACGATTTATTAGTTATTTATACCTATTATGAATAATTATAATTAAAATATATACCTTTATCTATTAATATTGAAAAAATGGCACCAATAGTCCGTCTGAGAGTAATTATACTCGTAATATCGAAAAACGTCTAATCACTGACGACGATTATGGCTAAAATCGTCAGTAACAACGCGGAACCAATAATAATATTATAATATATTATTATAATGTTATAGGTTAACTCATGAAAACAAAAAAAAAAAATCTCGCAAAATAGATACGACTTAAGGCATCGTGTTATTATATGATCGTTGCGCGTTCATGTTTCTATGGAAAAAATATAATTATAATGTTATATTATATTATGTGAATGTCTGCATTCGTATAAATACATAATAATTAAAATTGGACGTCAACTGTATATATCTGGCGTATTAATAATTAGTTCTCTCTCCGGGCACGCTCCTCCTATGCAATTCACGAACGCCATATATAGACGGTATAGAAATATTATTATAAATATGTCTGAAGACGAGAGACGTCGGACGAGAATACGGCAAATCGCCTACAGGGTGATACCTACGTTACGAAAATGGCGGGAATCGTTTGAGATCATATAATACACCATGTGATAACGATCACTCTGTATATATATATAATATTTACTTTAAGAGCAATATCATAATAAATACGTACGATTTATAATATAATTTTTTCCCCTTCATTTTTTGTTATTATATACGATGTATTATCGTAATAATAATTATTATTAATCATCCTTTTCGTCGATATATACCCGTGTAAGCGCAACGTAAAAATTCGATGTGAATTTATATATACTTACAATGTAATATCCAAGTTATATATTATTAATATATTATCAAGAGACCGACTCGTGACTATATCGTTATCGGGGAGGCGGAAAAGTGGTCGGAATCGCGGAATTTCGAATCTTTTGGTGGGTTGGAATATTATAAATCGTAATCACGGTTCGGATGATATAATAAATATGCATTATAAAACTCGTTAAGATCATTATTACGCTGGTTTTTTGTGTTTTTTTTAAACAATTTTTTCATATTTTAATTAATATAATAACCGTCAACTGCAAATTTTTATGTTCGTATAATAAACACACCGCCCGCTGTGATATAATTACTATTTTTAGTATTTTTAATTTATAATAATATGATATCCGAAAATTTCAACGGTTACGACGAAATGATGTCTATTAATATTTATTATTTGGTTTTATTGTTACATTTTTTACTAATATATATATTGAGAGTTTGACGAATTTGATAGACTCCAAAAGTGCGTTTATTATGTGTCAGATGCATTATTGACAGTTTAAAAAGAACGCGAAACTCGTGATATTTTTTAAAATTTGTCATTTCCCGTGGACGTAACAAATTCGACGACCAAATGATTTTTGTCAGTCTCACGTAGTGTAAAAGAAGATTTCGTTGTTTTTCATTAAACAGCGGCGAGTTTATTTAACGAGTGTCTAATAATATCATCTTAATAATTTTTAGAAATTTGTGATTGGTAACTTTTGGAATTAATAATTATTATTTCGATTTACTATCTTTTCTTTTTTTTTTTTTTTTTATTATCGATGGATTATTCAATATATACACACTGCATACTTTGAATATATTTTTCGGTAAAGTCCATTTTGAATCGTTCCAATTGAGTTAAACACTACTTAGTATATAAACTATATATAAAAAAAAAAAAATGTATAGAACACGCATTAAAACAAAATCCGTAATATTATTCTATAAAACCTTCAAGAGTTAAGAAAAACTTAAATAAATAAAATATAAATAAATATGTATACTTATATAATAGTAGTTGTACAGACAAAACGTCAGAATGGATGTAGCGAAATACAAATATGAAAGGAACGATTATTCCTACACACGCAATATTATACATTTTGAATAGGTATTTCAAATAATATATCCTTAAAGTTAACAATCATCGATATTATTTGTTAAAAATTATATTGAAATTTGTGACTTTAGTTTTGACGTGATGGTTAAAATGCGTGTTTCTTGTTTCTATATAGTCAATGACGTAATAATATACACGACGTTAGTACACGTTCATTACGATAAAGTTATTATATAAGTAGGCACCTATACATAATACGAGTACGAGTATAATGTACAGTAATATTATAAATAACCAAAATCTTCAAACGCCACGCCGCCTGCAGCTAGGTATTGTATAAATTACCAATTATTATACTAGAACTAATATAGTCGTAATAATAATAATTTAAATTTTAGTATGTATATATTTGAATAATGTGAAATGACAAATATTCGACATTGAATAATAGAGATAGAGTGTATTAATAGTATAATATTGTTGTCTATATATATAATATATTTAATATTTACTTATCATTATCACTTATCAGTAATAATTAAATACTTTTAATGAATATGTACTTGTGGCCAGTGAACGGACAACAGTTGAGATAATCTAGATTTTAAGTAATGGTATATAGATTTTCGAAATTCATGTTTTTCAACATATTAACTGTATTGAACAATTATTATAAAAACATCGGTTATTATATCTCTTTAAATAAATAATTTTGATTTTATTAATCGACTAAAATAATAAATCCATTATATTTATATAATATTATATTACCTTATAGTCGTATTATACGTATATACAACTTAAAAATGTACAGTTTTGTACCTATAACTTTAATATAAAATATTTTAACGTTTCAAAAGCTCAATTCTTAATTTATGATTTACTATACAGATATTTAAAATTATGTTGAATTTTGTCAGAATTAAAAAGACCGATAGTGCGTCAAAGGCACAGCATGCGAATTATACTACCCGACAAAGACGAAGATGTTAAAGAACGTAGGCGGCGTTCATGTGGTTTGGTCTTCGATCAGATCATATTATTATAATTCATAGACATTCTGAAGAAGGCGAGGCGAACAACATATACATCGGCGGCGGGTAGATTGTACTAATGTCCAATATATATAATATTATGTATAATGTGTATACACACGGTCATACAGTAAAAGATAACGCTATGATGTTGATTTGAACTATAAAATGAAATAACTCGACAAGGATAGATTAAAATAAAATTACAAAACTATTTATTTAAGCGTGTATGCGATGTCCAAACTATAAGATATTACAAAAATAGCCTTAAATAATAATTACAATTTCTTCATTCGCAGGTATCTACCATCTGAAAATGTACCTACTTATGTACGAGTAGGTACTTGAACAATACTTAAACATATTAGTACCTGAAATTAAAAAAAATTAAATGTAATTCCTGTAACTATATAATAACTAGGGCCCGGATTTCAATGCAAATAAGTACATATTTTTTAAATTGATCTTAAACAATACTTTCTAAGTACATAATTCGTTTCATATAACGAGGGTTTCATAAAGATACAAATTTTATTTTACATTTTTTTGCATATTTCGACGTTTTTTTCATTCTTAAAGCATTTTTAACATTATTGGATCATTATTTAATCAATGTACGATAAAATTTAGCCTATAATTAAAATATTATACGTATAATAATAAATTATTATTGTTGAATGCAATGCTCAAAATTTAGTAAGTAAATTTAGTACAATAGGTTACTTAAAATTTTAATTTTACATAAATTGTATTAATAATTAATATATATATATATTGGTATGTTTAGAATGAATAATATTTCTCCAAAACGGCCAAATAAATATATTCATGTCAGCATTAAGTCATCATTTAAAATTTTCATTTTATTTTTTAATAAAATAATAAATAATAATTAGGTATATCTTATTTATAAATTACAAATTAAATAAAAAAAATATATCTGGCATTCTAATAAGGTTATTTTTCATTTTTAAGGTCATTTTTGTGGTGAAATGCATTTTTGGCTATTTTTTAGAGCATATTTGTATGGTTTTAAGTGCATTTAAATCCAGGTCCTCATAAATAACGAATATGATAGTTTATACGTATATACTTAGTTATGCCTCGAGTAGATCAATTGTAAATATTAGTTTTAATATATAATTAGGTAGTACTTATATATACTAAGTATAATTATATTATTTTAATAAGTAGGTATATAGTTTTAAACACTTATGAATGTGAATATTATTGTCTATTAAGTATTTCTTTTTTGATATATCCAACATAAAGTACATCAAATATAATTGAACACTCGTATATGAACATATATGGTATAAAAAAATGGTATACCACTATACCTAACGATATATTAGACGTTTTTAATATTAATATTAATAATTTATTATTTTATAATGATTCTTACTAACAGTTGAATCAACTAAAAATAATAACAATACTCATTTTATATTATTATTATTTCTAACCTTATTAATAAAAACATATTTTACAAAATATTATATAAATATTAGCATCAAGGAGAGAATATCGTATATTTCTAATCTGTTAGGTACTTAATTAGGTATATAATATATTAAATAACAATACGTCGTATAATAAAAGTGAAATTAAGTTGAATTTATTATTTAATATTTCAAATTACCATTATTATGATTATACAAATTACATGTTTTATCATTTTAAATTTATAATTATACATTTTTGCCTTGCCTCACTCTTTAATGGTCTAGCTATATACTAATCTGTATAAATTATTCAACAAGAATGTTATATTTATTTAATGTGATAAAAGTTGGTAAATATTATTTGAGAATAAAATAAAATATTATAATATTACTTGGTCATTATCAGTTCTATAGGTATTCAAAATTTTGTGATAACTGTTTCATAATAATTCAACATAAAAATAAATAATATTTATTATTAAGTTCCTGCAGGACAGACTCACCATTTTATAATATTTTATTTTAAATAGGAATTTATTTTTAGTACATGTTATATAAAATATTTTATTTATCTAGAGTAAAAATTTGTATATGATTTTTGTAGTTTTAATAATAAAAACATATTTATTAATTGATTATAGCTATCAAATATCAATATTAATATATTATCTTATCCGCATACTACAATATTTTCTTTAATTTTATCTAAATAACTGACTTTTTATTATATTTACTTGTTTTAAATAACTGCAGAAACACTTATAAATGAATAATTGGTCATTCCAAAAAATGAATTCCTATTTTCTATTAAATTCAAATTTGTAATCATAAAATTATTTGAGAAAACAGGCACATGATAAAATTAACCATAAACTATAATTAGTTTATTATTATTTGTAATAATTTTATAATATATTACATAAAACTTTATGGCGAATATCGTTTGTTTTAAATGTAACAAGAATAATATTAGGTATATTATACCGTTAATGTCGTCTCAAATTATCCAAAAATCGTCTAAAAAAAAAAAAATGTACAACTATGTGACTTGTGTAACTATATAAATGTATTTGTTTTGATTAATCGAATACATTGTATAAATCGTACATAATATTAGTTATTGTATTGTTTAAAGTTAAAACAAATTTTAAATAGGTAGTGTATTATAGTTTGGTATATTATAAAATATAATAATATAATGTTATATTTCAATTGTATAGAATATTTTTAACCCAATAAATCTTTATAAGATTTTTTTCTTCTTTAAAAAAATTTATACCCGCATACTGACGTACAAATTACTCACATATTGTTACAATGTAGGTACAAAAATATGTTGAATAACACAGGTCATAAAACATTGTGTTTTTTACATTTTCGTTTTATCTTAAAATACTCTTATATAAATTGTCATTGGACGTTGGTCCTTTTACATTGTGAGTCCATCTCATAAATTTTATTGTTATTCGTTATCAAGATAAAATAATGATCATGTCAGCAGCAGCCAAGAGGTAAGATTTATGAATATTAAGTATATTGGATTAAAACAGTATTGCTTTACCAAAAATAAAAATAAAAATAAGAACGAACGCATATTTTTCTACAGTAAATAATTATTATACCACGGTCATTAATACATTAATGAACATTTTGGTAAATATTTATATTATAACTACCTATCGGTTATATTAATTATTTCAACGAAAATCATAAATATTTATGACAAATTACGTTTAAAATATTGAATTTTAAATACTTTAAATTTTAATAATATAATTTTAATATTTAAATCATTAATGTTTTATTTGAATGTTTAAACTGCTTCAAACGTTTAGATGATAAAAAAATGTTTCATAATTACATTTTATATTATTTTATACAATATATATTAAATATAATATTACAATTTAGTCATATATAAATATAAAATATTAGGATTAAGGTATTTGTTAAACTTCTATCAAATAAACATAATCTGGATTCAAAGTTTTACATATTAATTATGAATAACTTCTTTTTTAATAATTAAAATATATAATTAAAAAAAAAAAATTCATTAATAATTATTTAGATTTTAGAACAATTATTTTGAAATTAACATACGACGTAAATTTTAAATCCTATAATAACTGATCTATATTTGTATATTAAAATATTATATATTTATATAAATTAATTAATTTTGTGTGTTGCGAATTTAAAATAAGTATACTGTTTATCAATAAAGAAACAAAAATTTCTAATATGTATATTTATATAATATTATATTATATGATTATATATTATGTAATTCCAAACTACATTTCATAAACGTATTAAATTGTTAAGAAATATTAAACGAGTACAAAGTTATATTAAACAATTTCAAATTTATTATATTTACTTTAAATAAGGTATTGAAATATTTACTGTTCATTAATTGATAAACGGATTCCTTAACCACAGAAAACGGTTAAAATTCGATCACTTCACGATACTTAATGATATGAATATTATATTTTTCTACGGTAAACATATTATAATTAATAATATTACAAAATTATGCTTATTCAGATTATTTTTAAAATTAAATCATTATAACTTATGACATTTATAAAAAAATATATATAATCGATGTTTATAAACCACACACAGTTAATTATGCAAATCGATTTTAGGGCGATTAAAATGAAATAATTTACAGTACACGTGGTATAAATATGAGTATATAATAGTTATAGTAGGTACCATGAGCTCCTGGAGGGGGCAAGACGGGGCTTTGTCTCCCCGGACTTTAAAATTTCAAATATAATTTTGAAAATTTTGAATTTTATTATTGATTAATAATGATTACCATATAAATATTTTATCGATGTTTTGTCTAGTATAAGTTTATAAATTTAATATCAATGAAGAAAAAAGAACTAAATAGGTATAATAATATTCTTTATGAATTAATGCAGGTATTCATAATTCTCCAAATTGTTTATTAAGTATATTTTGGCGTTTAATTTTATTATGCCCCCCCTAATAAATTTTCTATACGGGTGCCCATGGTAGGTAAAATTTATATTTATTCATAGAATTTTAGTCGTATAATACTATAATATAATATTATACAAATACAAGGGCAAATTGTAAAGAAAATAGTGATTAAAATTTTAAATTTATACAATATTGTATAAAGAAATTCTAATGAAATTGAAAAATTAAATTAAAAAAATCTTTTCTTTTTATACTTTTATATTGTTTTTCATTTGACATTTATTCTCAAAAATCATAAATCATAAAATATGACTGAAGATTATTGACGTTTGGTATTATTTATTTTTGCCGGTAAAATGACGAAATTTAAATGATCATATTTTATTCATTGCCGTGATGTATAATAAAATAATAATAATTATTGTTTCATTTAATTAAGGAGAACTGTAAATCTGATTATTGGTAATCATCGCCACATGCCGTTTACTTACCTACAATATTACGTCTCGCAGGGTATTTATTAATATTTTGTGTTTGCGTTTATCATTAAATTGTTGTACCTAATAATTATAACATGTGTATTTTAGACATAACTAAACTGTTTAGTGTCGTCGAGCTGTTTAAAACAACAACGCGATTAATCGTGCGCATAATATTATTATAATATGCATAATAATATACCTCGTTAATATAATACACGTTATAATTATCGAAACGCTAATTTTGCCGTCGTCGCTATCGGCCAAACGTTATTTTTTTACATTTCGTTATACGACCACGGTTATCGCGGTCTACCTCTGCCTGACCGCATCGAATACGTACCTATATATATATGTGTGTGTGTGTGTGTGTGTGTGTGTGTTATATACCGTGGTTACAACTTTCCAGATCTCCGCGTGTTCACGTATAAATACATTAACAAACGAACAAAACTGTTGTTTTAGTTGATTTTTTTTTTTACTTTTTCTGTACGGTGTAAACCTACATATATAATAATAACAAAATACCTACGGTTTTTATTAATTAGTATCATTTTCCCCGGACAAATTCCTCGGCGATCCAAGCCATCATGCGTGTTATACTATAAACTAAAATACTTTGGATATGTGTTGTAAGTAGACATATATATTATATTATGCTACGTGCACATTGTATAATATTCGTTTAAAAATATACTCGTGCGCAGTAGTGTATGACGCCGTTATATAAAGTTTGACCGGCGGGTACGCAGAGACATAAATCTCTAAATAAAAATAATAATAATAATAATAATAATAATAATAATAAAAATGAAAAAAATAAAAAATATAAATTATTATAATATAAAATTATATTATAATACGCGCGACTCGTGATATACTAACGAATTGTTATTATAGACTAAATTACGTTTAGATATTGATTTTGTAACGAAATGTTGTCTAGTCGTCTATTATATTGTATAATATGTACCTACTACGCCTCCGTAAATTTACAAGTATGTTAAAACAATGAATTAAATTACATTATACAGAATCAACGATATATATAACATACTCGTATATATATTATGGTGGAGGCGTGAAAATAATTCGAACATTTGCATATCTTGTGTACGTGCATTGTAATCGTATATAGGGTATAGAACAATAATAATAATAATAATAATAATAATGTATTACTATTATCATAGTAAATAAATATTATTTCTTCGTTAGAATTATATAAAATCGTTTTGGAACGATATAATATTCTATACGTACAGTGACGCAACTAGGGGGGGTTGTTTTGGGTGTCTGGACAACCCCTTTGGGGTTCATTTTTATAAAAATTTCATTTCATGACCATTGAAGAAAAATGTTCTATTTATTTTAAATTTATATTATAAAAATTAGGTTTAAAGTCATAGTATAAGATAAAAGGAAAATAATGCTAAAAACTATATCACGGGACACGCTATACAAAATTTAGCGAACTGATATGATCAATTCCCCCGATATTGTAATGGTATTGCCTATATTTACCCCTTATTTTTATATTAAGGAGTTCCTGCTTTATTCATAATTTGAGATTTGTTTATAAAATAATATTATAAAAATATAATTATACATAATATGTACGACGAACCCATTAAATAAATTTATCAAAAGTTAGGTATCAAAAGTTAGGTATCAAAAACATATTTAGAATATTTTATTTACGGAAAGAGATATTTTAATTTGCGAACACCCCCCTCGAAATAATCCTAGTTGCTCCACCGTACACGTATATAGAACTGTAAAATTGTTTAACGCGGATTTAAAATGTGTATAAACGCAATAAATATAAGACGCTTATGCATTTATTAAGATTATAACCATTATTGGTAACAAATTCTTATTAAAACCGTATTACACGTGATAATTATGTCGAGGTTTGTATACGGACAAAAAATTACGCTTTATTACGTGATATTAATAAAATTATATACGAGTATAATAATTAATAATATATAGGTAGGTACCTCTACTATTATGTTTGGCGAGAATATATTTTCATCAATAAATCCGTTGATATGGAACGCATTAAAGCAATATAAACTATCGTAAGTACGCGCTTAATTCCATATACCTATTGTATATTATAATATAACTCGACGTTAACTTATTTTAATAGTTATAACACGCATACCGCAATCCGCAGATGGTATATTATAATATAATAACTTTTAATTGAATAATCGACGTATTACAATAAAATCCCTCGTTCATTCATTCGTTCGCGATAAAATATTCATGAATTCTTATATAGTTTCTATACCTATATATATATATATAATATCGTAGAATTAAATTATACTATTATAATAATAACTGCCGACTGTGAGAATAATAATATTACAAGTTATAATTAATGTTTAGAAATTACCGTATAAACGCGTAATGAGTTTATTATATTATATTATAGTTGAATTACATAATTTCTATTTAGTTGGCGTAGTAAAATAATAATTATTACTACGACTATACTGAAGTCCGGCCAAGGTATAGTTTCGTATAAATGATTAAATATTTCGGTTTATAATAATTATTTCGAATATTAATATATGGATGTATTATTGCCATTCGTTTATAAAAATATATACATAAATTAACGAATACGAATAATGAATAATATTACATAAAAGTGAATTTTTTTAGTCTTATAATAACTTCTGGTAAAAATCGATAATAATTATGCTAAATTATATATTATTTTTAACGCTCAATAATATATTATTATAATTATTATTAAAACTAAAAAACAGAAATAAAATATATAATATCATAAAAAAAAAATTCAAGTCATACAATAAAGTTACGTGTATAATTCTTACATTTATACAATTTCAGAAACGATAATAACAAATTTATATAGATTATTATTTTAGATTGTGACGTGTGAACGCTATATATATATATATATGTACGCATAAAATATATTTCAGACAAATCAACTAAAAATGTGTATATATAGGTACCTACCTAGTGAATTCCGAAGAAATTTTATTTTATTTTTTATGCCGAGTAAAAAAAAAAAAAAAAAAATATCGTTGTTCCTGGACCATTAGATACCATAATATATTAATATAACCGATAGTATATAATTTATACAGATCATTCAAAGATAAAATTATAATTGACGTAAATGGATAAGTGTTTATAATTTTTCGTCGGATAGATATTATACGTATAATACTCGCATAGGTATTTAGGTATAAGTATTTATAATATATATACGTGTACAATATAATATTTTATTACATTATACCCTTTTCCACCAAGAGTTACATAATATTATTTTCTTTTACGCTGTACCTATATAGATATCTATCCGTTCGCGAGAGATACGATCCCAGACAGAAAAAATAAATTATAAGCACGCGGTGATGGTATCGAAATCTCTTCATAATACACCAATAGCAATATCACAGTCGGGTATATTGTTATTTTTTCGTCAAACTTCGATATATATTATTTGGTACCCCACTCGCCGTATTATGTTACCATTGCGATATGATCATGCCGCGTTATAATAACATTACGTATACTATACGTCTATACCTACGAATATATTATTATTATTATTATTATTATTATTATTATTATTATTATAAAATAATTAAAAAAAACAACGAACGATTTTTTGTGAGGTGAAATAATAAATTTATTCGAGTCGACGTGGACGACTATACATAATATAGTTCATGTATATAATATACATTAATATACCCATATGGTTTGCTGTATACTGATTTGGTGTACGATTAGAACCAATAACAATTATTATTATCGTTGTGCAACGCGGCATTTACAAAAGCATATTATTTTCAAAGAAATCCGAAAAAGTTAAAAAAAAAAAATAATAATAATAATAACAGTAGTAAATTATTTTCGAGTCTTTAACGTTATATTATATAGGTAAATCCTGACCTGGATTTACGGGGAACATTGAAGATTAATATGGTCAAATTTTTAGAATTCTTTTTTTAGAAGTTTCAAAATATAAAAATTTGAATTTAAGTTTCTATCCTCTATTTTTTATAAAAAAAAAAAAAAAAAAAGATTAGCTGATATTGCTGTGAAATGGAAACAGGTGTAAAGGGAATAGTGTTGAATTTTAATTAAAATTTCAATGCAATGATAAATCATTACATTTTTACATTCAAAAAACTATTCTGAGCTCCGAGTTTAACCATCATCACCTGCCATAGACTTAGATTGATTGAGTCGTAGGCTTATTTAAAGTCCACAAATAGTAAATATATAACTTCAGAGTTCCAAAATGTATTTTACCCTGGACCCATTAAGGCTTAAAGTTTAAATCTGGCCTTGAGTATATTCTATTAATTTATAATGGCATATGATAGATTATTTTCATATTATATACCTAAATGTTTATGATGGTTCCCCAAATTTGTTTAAATATTAAGTATAAATAGTTGCTGTAAGCGTTGTAATTTATAGAAATACTTGAATAGAGAAATTTAAATATTTCAGAGGTTTTGTAATATTATGATGTTGTTAAGTTCAAAAACATTGCAGAATATTAATATACCGATATAAAATTATTAAGATGTAATGTTCATCGATATAACTACGTATATAAACCTATCTAAAAATTGTTTGTCCAACTTTATTCGTCTTTAAAATGTCTATAACATTTAATTTACTCGATCAAGTTTTACATTTATTTAAATTAAAAGTGTAATTTTCATGTTAAAAGTTAAAAACTTTGTACATATACAAAAGTGATATTGTAGAAGTTTTTCAATGTCTTTCTATAACAAAATATAATATATAAGGATTTAAAATATGAGTAAAAACAAATAAATAATAAAATATAGTAAATCAAACTTGTTCAATATGTTATTTCAAACTTAAAAGAGGAATATATTATAATTATTTTTACTCGTGTATTGGAAATGTATATAAAATATATATAGAATATAGATATAATAATTATTATAAAACCCGATTGACTGTACTCACTGTAGTTATATTTATATATTGGTATTATGTATACGGAATACGGACAACGACCTTTTAATACTTTGTGAATGAAAATTAAAAATTTAAACAAAATACAAATCGAATATCTGGAAATTAATTTTGTGTTTTTATAACATACCATAAAATCAATAATTTACAAATTACGAGTATACCTACATATTATTATAGGTTATATTTTAATATTTGGGCGTTTTGGCGTTTTGGCGTGCTACGGCTATCACTCTGGGGAATATTTCTACGGCCTTCTAATGATTAATGATTAACTACCAACTAATAAAAGTCTTTAATGTTGTATTTGTATACAATTTATATTATTAACAAGTAGGTATAGTGTATAGAAAAATTATAATAATAAATTTATATCACAATGCACAACGGACGAAAACGAAACGTTTCATCAATAATAATTATGATTTAAGAATATATATGATGTATTATATACATAAAAAAATAACGGTTTAAACGTCAAATAAATAAATTTTAAATCCACCAATTGTCTAAATCATAAAGCATAGATTATTAAATTTTAAAGAAAATTTAATATAATAATATGCTTTTTTGACTGCATATAAAAATGTTTGAGTAGATTTCGAAATATCACGGCGTTATTTAAGCTCAATTCAAATCGGTTCGGTCAGGATAATATCGATATAGTACGTAATCCAATGGAACCGTACACACTTTCAGTCACGGTCAAGTCACGGACAGGTCTGGTCAGGTCTCGATCGGTCGATGTACGATCCAGACCGCCTTTAATCGATACTGCTCAAACAACAACACTTGATCGCAACGAGCGTAGTATCTAAAATTTAATTGTTTTTGACCGATAATTGATAAATGATAATTATACATCATAATCTTTGAAAATAACCGAACCAAGACCTTCAATGAGCGCGCAAAATAATGCCTACGACGAACATACCTGTACAAAAGAAAATGTTAATATAATTTATGAAGTTTTATGCAAAATCTTTATTATAATATAATAATAAAATTAATAATAATGATAATAATAATAATAAATAATAATTATAATAATAATAATAATAATAATAATAATAATAATAATAATAATAAT
>JAIUCT010000024.1:3091471-3119403 GCA_021307375.1 Tetraneura akinire
AATAATAATAATAATAATAATAATAATAATAATAATAATAATAATAACAATAATAACAATAATAACAATAATAACAATAATAACAATAATAATAATTTATTGTTTACCGATCGAGTTCGTTCGTCGCGGTCGTAAAGATTGCGCGGCGGTAGCTGTCCGTCAGAATGCGCTCGGATCGCCGGTCCGTGTATCGCGAGTCTCAGGGTGCCCACCGATTGACGGGCGGGGTGGGGAAAACGATACCGCGGTGTTTGACGAGCAGCGTTGCCGAACCGTTGCGCGCGCAGCGTACACTGTGAACGGAAAAGAACGTTTTCATCGTCCGCAGTATCGCATCGTCGGCTGTGTAGTCTGTTCTTGTGCCTGTCATTTTGTTGCGCGAGTCCGTCATTCGCCACCGTCGTCGTCGCGATTTATTTATTTCATTTTTTTTTATTTTTTTAAAACGAATACTTTTATTATAATTTTTACCGATATTATTAAAATTTGTATTTTAACAGTTTTCCTCCGTCGCGTATATAAATAAATTATTAAATATCAAAACATTATAATATTATATTATTATAACTCAAACGTCGTCTGTTGGTTCCGATTTTTCTTCGACCGCGATGGTCCGGTCCGGGTCCGTTGCCTGTATCTCATACGATCGTCGTGATCGCGTCGCGACCAACTCGACAACCGCCTCCATCATTACAACAGTATTGGCATACTGTTGAGAGACAAGACAATTATCCGTTATAAGTCTGTATAATAACCGGTGATTTTAATATAGATTATAAAAGCGTTATTAGATAATAATAATAAATAATAACATTATTAACTATAGCGGTGCCGATCTGATTTTTTTTTATTTCGAATCGAATCATCGATTGTCGACGTTGATACGATTTTGTAGTACGCGACGTTTTTCCGGATTTTCATTCGCGCAACTTCGTATACCTTACCGACCATGGTTCTGTTCGACAACGCGTTCGGTTTCCCGGGACTACCCGGTTGCTTGAGGTTCTTCTCTCCGACCTCCGTGGCCGCCGGCCGGCGAGCTTCAACCGCGACAATGCGCGGCGTATCGTGCACGAAAATCACATCTTGCCTCACGTTGGTCCTGCTCATATGCTTCGAAACAGTGTTGCTGTCCACGGTCAGCGATTGCACCAAGTCCTTCACCGTGCACTGGAACACGTCCAATTCAATGTGAGTACCGTAACTATATACCTATCATAATATTATGTAGGTAATAATTTTCGCGCCCGGTCGATGGTCGAACGAGAAAATCGTTTCACGGCGCACCGACCCGGCGAAGTATGAAAATATTATTTAGCGTGTAAAAAAAAAAAAAAAAAAAAATATATTTTGAAAAAAAATTAACCGAACCGCACCGAACGCGTATATACGTGTACCCCAGTATATGTGATGTTTTTGTTTATTTTGGACAAAAACACTGCGAGGTTGCACTGGGTACACACCATGATGAAAATATTGATAATAAAAATATTATTGATAATAAATACGCGCGGTGTCGGTTTTTTTTTTTTTTTTAATTTTAATCATTTTATACAGCCGTAGTATGTTTATTGTCATTGTTAACATTATAATATATATTAATTAATGGTTGTTGTTGTTGTGTGAATTCAGTGGCGTAATTTGGGAAAAATTTCCGGGGCTGCAAATTGTAAACGTAAATAATATTATATTAAATTTAACTCTCGAAATACGTTTCCTCCTCGCCTACCCGTCACATAGGTAATAATATTATTATGTTAGGAAAATAACGTATCTATTTATAAATTATAATAATAATATGTTTAACGAAGAAGATAATAATGTCACGATAATATAAATACCAATATTTGTGTAACGTGAAATTTTAATCATTCTGCACGGTGTATAAACTAAAACGGTTAGGTTAGGTAGCCATCAGGTAATTAGTATAATACGCGTATTTATTATTTATATACGACACCTTGTACAGTCGAAAGTACATACATTTATCATTACGTAATTTTGATAAAAATGTCTCGTTTGTTTTGTACGACGTGTTTTCAGACGTAAAACGAATCATTTTTAAAAACATAATATTATATCGAATAAAATTTAAAATTTAATATTTGTTTAAAAATTCGGTAGTCGCGCAAAAGTGCAACCCCTCGCGACTCTAAATTACGCCACTCGTCGTAACGTTGAAAAAACGTTTAGTATAACAATGATAATATTACATTAACATCGCATTGGTGCGATGTATTTATATTATATAATATTTTTTACGTTTCAGAGTGTTTTTTTTAAACTCGCACGGTATAAAACTATAATATTACCTATGCGACATATTAAATGATAATAATATTAAGTTGTCAGTTGTGGCGACAATAATAATAATAATAATTTCAATATGTGGTTATTCGACGACCGCGATAAGTCCTGATAATGTTTACGAATTATTATACCGACGTACGCGTTATTATCGCGTATAATTACGTATCTCGTTAACTCGCAATACCCAGAAGTCGAGTAACGTAAGTCACAAAACGTATATTTTACAGGAAAGACAACTGACTCACTTTATAATACCTCTAACATAGTTTTACCATGGTATAGGTAGATGTTCTATATCTATTAATTCACCGTATATTGGATTTATTGAGTTTTAATACCAATAAAAAGATGGTAAAATAAATATTCCGATTATGGAATTAACTCATTTTGAGTAAAAATGGACTTGCATTATTCGACGACTTCTGTGGGGTATGAAATATTATACGAGGCGAAATTCGAATCGTTTTTGGCGTGAAACGAGGGGAATAAAACTGCAAACATCGGCATCGCCCGTTTTAAAATATTTTCGTTTCCGTGTGATGTTTTATATACTTACACGTTATAATATAGGTAAGGTTCGTATTGTTATAACGTGCGCGCGCGGTCGCGTTTCCCCCGCGGAACAAAAACTCGTTTTTCGATAATAATGAGCAGTGACAGACGTGATGGAAATATCCGTGATGAGAGAAACACGGATTGTGGACTTGACGAGAAAACTACAACGGCCTAGTTGAAAATATTGCTGTGCTCTGTGAGTTATGGGTCAGGGAGGCAGGTGTATTGTAATCTCTATCCAACATCGTCGTCGTATTCGTCTATGATATAACATCAGTACTGTAATTCCTGGATCGTGTCTCCGCGGCGTCTATTTTTATTTTTATTTTTCCCAGGCGTGTAGGCTTAAAAATATACACGTATATTATTTTTAATCGCCGTTTTACGAATAAAATATAATATTATATTTAAATAATAATATAGTATTATATCTAAATGAAACATAATATTTAGGCATATATATATATATATATATATATATAAAGAAAAAAAATCGTGTTTCTGACACGATCGGTTTCTTATTTGGATTATTACCGATTTATAGATGATATAGATCGAACACAGACGTGAGAATTTAAAGAAATAGAAAAAAATTCGTCGTTTTAAACGTAGGCAGGTGGTATAATATATATAATAATATCTCGTTAACGACTTTAACGTTCGGCGGTATTCGATGTGTGACGCGACGACGGGTATAAATAATAATATATACCCATATAAATTAATATTGAATTATTACGGTAAGTCTTCGACGACGATTATCCAGAAATTCCACAGAACTAATTATAGACATCTCCGGTAGTGCTCTGCAGTCCTACCTAATATGTGAAAATAATTAAAGGTCTTGTTCGGTCCAACAATTTTCGGAACCAATTCGGTTTGGTACAAGTTTCAACACAAAAAAGTATTTAGTTTAGTCTGCTCCGAAAAGAGTTCATGTGATAATTTTACTGTATAATATAATTTTAAGTAGGTATAATAATAATATAATATAAATATATGGTCGAAACTCTATACAATTATATTGCTGAAATGTTTACAAGAATATTATACTTGCATTTGCATGGTACTTCGGCATGGTATTGGTTTATAAGTGTACAATCGAAAAAAAAATTTTACTCTTTAAAATCTACAGATAACGTTTATCGTAAATATTATAATTTAAAATAGATTATATTATTTAATACGAGATTTAATTATTTTTATTTTACCTTGTAAACAAAATTTTATTTATGTAATTTATAATATTATTGTATTTGAACCTTTGTTGTTTGTTGTAAATCGATAATAAAATGATAATACAACTAATACAAGTAAATACAAGTTACAATCATCATATTGAACGTTAGTATACCTAACCTAACCTAACATTCAGCTATAAATAAACATGTTATGACATTACGTAAATTAATTCTTAATCGCCTACTTAATTATGTGCGATTGTGATTACTGTGACCGTACATAAAAAACTTTAAAAAAATTTAATATTACGTATTAGTGTTTTAACTATAAATATATTAATTATAAAAATAAGACTATGAAAACTCATTTCTTTTACTCAAAATAATTATATCGGCACGTTATGATCATATTTTTTATTTAATAAAATCTTAGGCATCTACCTTTAATATATCTCAGCAGTTTATGAGTAACTTTTATAGGTTAAACGTCCAACAGGGTATAATTCACTTTTTTCAGGTCAGTGTGGTCCGCGGTCACACAATTTCAGTCCGGTATTATCCAACCTAGACTTAAATTTACATATTAATTTACTCGCTCTAATTTCAATAGTCAAAAAAATGATTCGATCCAGTCAATTTTTTATCATTTATTAAATCATTCTGTAGGGTCTTTATTTTAAATTTAATTTAACCTAACCGGTCCAATCTATGAAATAACAAACAGTATAGAGTTCTGCTCGTGCACACGCATTTTGACAAGTACGGTCTTTTAAGGTTAGACATATTTTTTATGTCTTTATTTTTATTTCAACTCATTTTTTTAAATTAATTTTTTTGAATGCACGGTCTCGACACAGAACTTTTGCAAATCCTAAAAGAAAAAAAATAGAAAACACAAAATAAACTACTGTTTTCCGACAATTCTAATTTTATATTATAACAAATTAACTTTTCAAGTTTGGGACGATTTTTGTTTGTTTTTTATTCTTTCGGAATTAGAGATATTTTATTCTTTACATACATGACTTATTATTGCCGGACTTATTCTTGGAAATAAATAATTTATAATCTTAATGATTTCTTTCCGGACACGTCATGTCTCATATAATATTATTATGTTATTTTTCGTCTATATGTGATATTATTATTGTACAATATAAATGTTGGCCTGTAATAGTATAGTGATGGAAAAATATCAAAACAACGTTATTTTGAAATTTCTGAGCGTATTATATTCGTACTTTTTTTGTTATCTACTCATTTACAAGGTATGTTATCAAAAATGAAACAAAAAAACTTGAATAATTGAAAATTCTTACATTATCATGATAAATTGAACGGACAGACAATAATATTTTTATCCGTGACACGTAATTAAATTTTATTAATTTTTATCATATCGTTTTCAAAAACGACTCCGAGGATTGTATAATTTAGTGTTGTATATTCCACAAAAATGATTACGTGATTTCAACCGTACACAATTACATTAATATAAATTTATTATTATTATTATTATTATTATTATTATTATTATTATTATTATTATTATTATTATTATTATTATTATTATTATTTATTATTATTTAATACATCCGTCTCTTGTATTATTATTCTTTCGAAAGTAATATTAGAATTTATATACGATATATATTTTTTATTTCTGCGATTTTTGTCGTTTCACCGCACACTTGTTTTCTGGACGCGCGCACCCCTTCGAAACGTCTGTACCGCACTTATTATTAATTCGTTACACGGCACGGGGGGGATGATGACAAAAGCAAACGTTTTGAACGTGTGATTAGAAGAAAAAAAAAGACTATACACCTAAACTTGCAATCCACCAAAACGTAGGCATTTTATTATTATAAATCGTTATTATTTTATACGTATACGTACATTTTTTTATTTTATTTTATTATTATTATTTTTTTTTTTAACCGATAATAATATTCTTTTCTCGGAGGCCCCGACCGTAACCGGTTTCGATCCGTCCGCGAGTGTCCGAACGGAGGGAGTTTATATATGTATATGTGTATATTATGTATGTACGTTAACCTTGGGAATTTGATGAATGTTCATGATTCCTCTCTGGATGCACTCGTGTAAAGAGTTCTCTCCCGACAGACGACGATAACACATGATATAATATATAATATAATATTATTATGTATAAGCATATACCTACGAATGCGTTATTGTCGGAGAAACAAAACGAAGAAGTTCTCTTTTTTTTCTGTTCGAGTACCTACCTATATATATATTTTTTCCCCGCTCTTCCCGTATTATTATCATTTTATCCGGTAACCTCTTCTTGCGTTATTTTCATACCCACGTCTTCCACCCTCGGGTGAGCTTATAAATGGATCGATTGTACGTATTATTGATAAGACGACCGCGTGATTTATACGGTCCCGTCGTGTTGGACAAACGAATTATATTATATTTGTACATTGTATCTTCTTCTGTATCGTTTTTTTTTTTTTTTTTGAGGAGAAAATATTATTATAATATAATACACGACGAAAAATTGCCTTAAAAATTGTCTTTACTAAGAGTATTATGCGCTTTATAATAATGCGGAATGTATATATATATATATTTTTTATTAATAAATAAATAAATCTTTACTTAGGTACTAATACTAATTTTTTACTTTTTTTTATGTATTTATGTAAATATATTTATTGATTATATAGGTAAATTTCTTATCAATTATTTGAAAATATTTTATTCCGTAAATTTTTACTAACATATTTTATTTTGTTTTTTCGTCCATACACTAATAGTAAAAATAATATAATATATTATATTGTGCAATAACGTTAAACGATCAATGTTTCTCTAGAAATACAAATATATCGTTTCAAACTATATTATCATAATGTATCATGATAATAACTGTAAAGAATACTTCGCCAGACGATTTTTATCTATTTCAAATTAAAATATGGCGAGAAAACATAATCATTTTGTTTGTAATCAAATGTTCTTTTTCTCGTTATTAATTTATTTTTCTTAATTATTTATAAACTTTTCTATTTTTTAATATTATCTTATATATTTATTTTTATTGTTGTTGACCAGAGATAATTGTTTCTTATTGTATTATTTAACAAATATATAATTATCAATGTAGTATAAATTATTACTATCTTAAAACATAGGTAATATGTATATATATATATACTCGTATATTACATATACAATTATATTCGTAATTAATATTGAATATCGTAAATGAATGATGAATTATTATGAATGCGTGTAATAATTATTATAATTATTTCATTCGCTATGAATAAGATAGATAGATATATTAATTAACTCTTAATAAAAACAAATCAATTTATTTATATTATATTGATAATTATAGTTTTTAATTATGAACTATTTAATTAATACTATACGAGTATATTAACAATTTCTCATTTCTATATTTCTATGGATTGTATTAATAATTTTTTTAAAGATAAAACAAATAAAATATGACAAAAACGTCATTTTATGTACACAAACACACACACACATATATATATATATAAATCCTAAAGAGTAAAAATAAAATTATTCATATATTTCTTTAATTAATTTTTTATTCGACAAAAATAAAATATACACTGAGATTAAATTTTATCTATAATAATAACGTTCAGTGTTTTACTATACCATCATTATTACTTTGTTTACTTTATTTTTATATCTTTGAATATATAATATGAAATAAACTTGAAAAATCAATTTTTTTTTATTACACCGTTGCACATTATTGCACGTTTATGTGCATTTTTTTCCACTGCACGCAAATAATATTTATATAATCAATTTAAAATATATTATCTTGAATACAATCTAAACTAAAATATTACATTTTGTTGCCTATTTCAGCAAACAATACATACCTACATTGCATTTAAATATATTTTATTCATTCATTCATTTTATATTTTATTATATATATATGGGTAAAATAAAAACGTTGCATTTATAATAATAATGAAAATATTTCTCTTTTATTATTCGCATATAATATAATAAAATATTCCAATTAGTATATATTTATATAATTATACTGGATATGTTTTTTTTTCATTGTAACGAATGTATAATATGTTCAATTATACGAATAGGTATTTACGATTTTTATAGTAACATTGTCGTCGTTTCCTCCAGGGTTTCCTCCTCAATTTTAATTTAATACGTGTATAACACGCACAATTTGTTAATTTTATTCATTTTCATCATTATAAGCAAAGCGTGATTATAAGTTAGGCGTAGGAAACCTTCTTTAAAGTATACGAGTATATATTATTATCATTTTACTAATGTTATGAAGCAACCAAAACTAAATAAAATAATTAACCTCGTAATTAACGCAGTAATAATGTTTTATTTTTCATATTTAACTATTTATTTTTATCTACTTAGGTACCTATATTTTCACTATTCTTTTTTATTTGCATATGGTATAATATTATATGTTACGACTATATTATTATAATATGCAATTAATTGATTATCCGCTTAAATACTATAAAATAACTGTCAAACTACTATAATTAAAACCTGAAAAGAAAACTAAAATGGATGATAACGGTTAAGTTAAACAGTAATCGATGCTATTTATAATATGTTATCTCAATAATAATAAAATATTTTTGATAAAACACTCTTTAGAATTCTTTGAACACTATATTTTAAATAAATAATTGAATGTTTATAAAAATAAAATTAATAGAAATATTTTTTTTAAAAACCTACCACCTACCTGCAATTAAGTGATTACATTTATAATTTTGAAATATTATTAAATTTGAAATGTATTTATTCTCAAGGAACAATACCTATTATACCTATATACATTTCTTATAATAAAGTATCTAATCAATTTATAAAATATATACCTAATAGTATACATATTAATTACGTACTTATAAAATAATGTAGGTTGTTGGTAAAATATGTAGATATTGAAAAAAATCCGGTATACCTACTTAAAAAATATTTCAAATGAAGTATTTCGAATTTAAATCTTCTATCGGAATATCAAAACCAAATCTAAATAACAATAAAACATAATGATATAAGAAAAAGATAGGAAACTAAAATATTAAATAAATAAATATTTTTGTTGCACGTCACCGTATATCATCGACCTAGGGAGGGTGTGTAAAAATCGGCATTAGTATACACTATATACATAATATAACACATTAAGCATTATAAGAAGACCCTTTTGTCCTATTTATATTTTACTATGGTTTTTTTGGGAGTTTTATTTTTTAACAGTCGTCACCCGTGTGCGTTATTGAACGGCGGCTGGCGTATATACCTACCGTATAATACGTAAAGTATTCAGAGACGAGTCTTGATCGAGTTGTTTTGTCTTGCTTGTCCTGAAAGGGTGAGTGAAGTGGTTGTGAACGGACGAAGAGTAGGAGGGTTAGACCTAGTCCCTCGCAGTGAAAGTGTCAATCCGCTGACGGTGCGACCCCTTTTTTTATTTTATTTTCTCTCCCTCGCCATGGATCGCACATTCGTCGTCCGGTGCGCAACACGAACACTGTCATGTGATAACGTAGATGATAATCTTGACATCGTGGTACGCGGTGGGGTAACCGACGGAGAAGACAAGACTTTCGATGTGAATTTCCAATTCTTCTGTGAAAAATAGCAGCACGAGCATAACCAAACATCTAGGGACTCAGTGCTTTCTAGGAAATAATAGACAGTTCGAAAATCTAGTTTGTTTTTTTTTTTTTTTTAACAAAACAAAATCTGAATTGTCCAAATCAAGTACAATTATAAGGATCACGTAAATAATCAGTTTAATCGCAAAAGAATAAAAAAATAGGTTCGTTTTATCCCAGGTCTTCTCGCTTAAAATACGGCACTCCTGCTTCAAAAACAAAATATTCTAAATACACTGGCAGTGTAAACATATTATGTTGTTACCCGTATTGTTATTAATCTACTCGTTAATCTACTAATGTCCACGAATTACTCGTTAGTCCTGTTTCCCCCACCCGAAAAACATATTATTATCTATTTAGTATTTGGTCTGTGATGACGCTCTTGTTACAGCTGAAGATAGACGCTGATGCGACATAATCTCTCTACATCAGTTATACGTAAATAAATCGTTCGGGTGTAGTCGTTCAATATTTCAAAAATTTAGACATATAGGTAAATACTCGGGTAAATATTATATGGATAGAATTATTTATTTGATGTTGGCTGTTATTTAATTCTTCAACGTGACATATTATACCTATAAGAATATAATATCATTATGTATATGGTCATGGTTGTATATACCCGTATCCCATTATGTCCAATTAAATAACATATATTATATATGTAGACAGTAAGTTGTATCATAGTTTTAAATGTGTTTTTTTTTCATTGTTTAACAAGAATTTTCCCATTAGCAGTGATATCTCCTAATGGTGTATTATTGTACCTACTTTAAAAAGAATAAAGGAAATGGAAACAAACATTATATAATTTAAAAAAAAATTATTTTTATTATAACTATTAATAATTACCCACGAGTTTAATGTGTATTGTTGGTTTCTTCCTATACTCGTAAAGTCATATAATACCTAATTGATTTTCGTGTAAAAAAAAATAGTGTAAATATTATTAGTAGATAATAAAATAAAATATGCCTTTTGACAATAAGATTGTACATAATTTTTTTTTTATAATACTTATAAGCAGGTATTATACACTTTTTAAAGAGTAATATTCAAACTAAATAAACACTGTTAAACAATCGATTGTTTATAGACCGTAAATCTATTTAATCAGTGAATCACCATAAAAAACAAAAAAAAAAAAAATAATAATGACTATAACGTAAACAACACAAATACCTAATAATATATTTAATATAATAAACATGAGCTATAAATGTAAAAATTATATAAACATGCACTCGAATATAATATACGTATATTGGTCATTAATTATTTCAGGGATTATTTATTTTTTTAAAAATAATATATTATGTTTACGTACCTACGATAATTCGTATATAAATTAAAAAAATATAACATTTTTTTTTTTTTTTTTAGCATACATAAGTATATTATAGTAGCACAATACTCGATGATACGATTCATAATAATATACTAAAATAGTACACATATTATTATAATGACCCGCTGATACGAACCGATCTGTCAACAGTAATTAAAATCAACGGTTTTTTTTTTTTTTTTAGAATTTATTATTATTATTATTATTATGAATAATTAAGATAATAGTCATGAGTTGTGATGTGCGTTGAAAATTGGTTTCGGCACCGCGTATTGCCTGTCGTATATAATAGTTGTCCACACATTGTACATTAATGTTAATTACACGAAATAAAATTTGAATGCCGATACCATTATCGGATTTTTATGGACTTGTTCCGAACCACTCCGATGGTGGAGGCTATTAAAAACTAAGATAGAAATAAACAAAACAGGTAGTGGGTTGGATAATGAATAAAAATTAAATATACACATATAAATGTACTGGAATGAGAAAAAAACATGTTTACAAACGTTTGTGCAAGACATTAGGAGGAATATTATTATTACCTACGGATAATGTACAAATCGACTGTAGAGACACCTCGGCATTAATTTCTGTTTTGACCGTGTCCGAAGACTTTATAGATTGTTTGTATTTTTGAATGTTATTTTTTTCCTTTAATTATCATTATTCGAATAAGCTATTTCCGTTTACCGTGTAGTTAAAAAAAAAAAAAAAAAAATACATATTGATTCGTATAAAACGTTAGTCACTGTCATTAGCGTTCGGGACAGAAATGATATCCACTTAAAAAATGTGAAACGTGATAAATCGTTTCACATTACGTTTACCGATTTTTAAAATTTATCGATAATAAAATGATGAAACTTGCCTATACGGTCGTATATACTACTGATTTACATTTTTATTTATTTAACATAAAATTATCACCACCAAGCAAATAAAGCGTTGGAAAACGATCTCATGTATATGGTATTCGATAATCATAATATAATATATTAATATATTGACACGATCATTACTTTAAAAAGTGTGTTTATTTTTTCCGTGAAATATATTTTTCCATTAAGATTTTTTATTGTTTTTTTTTTTTATAAACACAACACGGAGGAAATAAAAATAAAAATATTATATTATCGCTATATATAATAAAAACAAACTTAAAATATTGATACACGTATATTTGTATAATAATAATAATAATAATATAATCTTTCGTATATATATTCGTTGGTTATGTTTATTATATAAACGCGGCATAAATTAAAATAAACTTAATTTATCTGTTTGTTTGTTCGTTATGAAAATATTATATTCGAGTGGAGTTTAAAAAATTAAAACGTATCAATGAGAGAATTTATATCAGAGTCGTATTAAAATCAATGATTAAAAGCAATGACTTTGCAATGTGCAGTATAAATATAGACGCGCGCATACATAAACACACTAATATAAATTTTATATTGATTGATGACGTTATTGTTATACGATGGTCCGGGAGTCTGTGAAATACTCATAATTTAAACATTTTATAAACTAATATATTATAACGTTGTGACGTTTAAAATACAATATAACAATGAGAAATAAAAATCTGTGCGGAATATATTTTACAATTATTATTATTATTATTATTGTATTACTCGTCGATCGGATCATTTGCAATTTTGAGAACGCCCTGCATGTAACAATATTTTTATAATATGCAGTACTGCATCACTTTATATATTTGAATGAAAAAAAACAAAAAGAAATACTAATAAAACATGGATTCGCAGTTTCTTCAAAACGGTCCGATGATACTTAACGAGAAATCGTATATTATAATAAAAAAAACCGTGAAGCGTGCCAGAAATCTTTCGTTCGTTTTCCGTTGCAAATTATATACAAATCGCGTATAGTTATCGATCCAAGAGGACAAACGACATTATATTTATACGCTATGTCGAATATCTATTTATTTATTTATTTATTTATTTTTTTTTTTTTGTAACGTATTTAATGCGTATTATAATGGCGTGATTTATACGAATATAATATTTAATAATTTGACGACCCGGGTAACAGATAATATTATTATTTTACAGTATATTATAATATTGTATTTATGTTTACGTAGGTAGAAATACCAGTAATAATAGGTTGATTTTACGATCGAACGTTTTTCGTTGAATTAAATTATTATTTTTAATATAATACATTTTCCGATATTTCAATAATAATAATAATGTTAATATGGCAATACTATTTGCGTTATGGGTGATGCCTACACATAAAAGTGGTAAAGTGCATCTATAAAATAAAAAATCATATTATAGTATTATGCGCCGCCGTGGTAATATAGTAATTTATATTACCCGCTCACAGCGATATTATGTTATTACTATTATTATTTTTATATTGGTATTAGAGGTATACGTTATTAATAATTGTAAAATGGCTGTAAAAAAAAAAAAAAAAAAATAAGTCATAGAATTTTATCGTATACATAAAATCGTGTTTTGACTTAACGTAGGTCACACAGTACGGTTCTTTTTAAATTTCGTTTAATAGGTATTTAGTATTATCCCTATATAGTAAAATTTATTATTACTACTTACTAGTATGATGTATATTATACATAATGCTTCATCTCGGTAAATTTAATTATATAAAATAATTCGAATCCAATAAGAGAAAAAAATCATAAATTAAAAACTATCGATTCTATATTATGATTTAAATCGTTATCTAACAATGTTATGAATATACTGTTATAAGCGTTTTTATTACACATTCATAGTCATTATATTGTTGTACTTATAAATACAGTATTTATTGGTTTTTGACGGGGTAAAATTCAATTATTTTCATCGGTGTATTACATCCATGTGTATAATATTTGTACTATTTTCACTGTACCTTTATAATATTATACGTGCATACACATTGCACATAACTGCAGTAGTATGCAACTATATAAAATTATATATATATATATATATATATAGGTACGTCATCGTGATGTACGCGTGCATCGGCGTGCCTCCCCATAAAAGCGTCGTCATCGCAGTCTTATGGTCATATATAAAATTATATATATATATATAAAGTCGTTCTTTCTTTTTTCTCGTTCTCTCTCGCACACACACACTCGACTGTCTGATCTCAGTTAACCTCTACCCCTGCGACCCAACATACCAGCTGCATACCAATGTTGTGGTTCAACTTCTCTTTATATCATATAATATAATATAGGTATAGGTATTATACCTTAGTCCCCCACACACCCGGTACATACGGTACAAAAACGTATAAGTGCATATTATTATTATTATTATTATAGTGTACATTATTTTATTATTATTGTTATTACATATTTTGTAGGTGTATTATTATAACTACAAGTTTTATTATTGATGAATCTCTAAAATTATAGTGATGAATGAAAATATTATTACAATTAAAAAAATTAATTATTTTGTCAATATTTATCTCAGTTTTAAAATTATTTATTGTTTGGTTACCAGTACTCGATAGTAAGTTATTGTATAGGCATTATTACGATAGTACGAGTTTATTAACGCATTCATTTTTTTTTTTTTAATATAATTAAAATTGTACATGAACGCATATTTTTATTCTAATAACCGTAAGCCTCGTGTTCAGTATATACAAATAATAATTTGATATTATTATTGTAATATTTAAAATGCTTATTACACGAACCGGGTTGGTGGTCTTTACTCTTCGGTGTATTATATAATATTATGTTTATATAACGAGAAATCGAGAAAACGCCAGACTCGAATCGTTTATTTGTTGATTATTTTCGCATTTTGTCTACACAATGTTAGATTTATATGCACATTATTATTAATATAGAATGTGATCAAACATTTTATGAAAAATTAATGATCTAGCGAAACCGTTCGTCTTGGACGTTATATTTGGTTTTAATAAATTTGAACGTTCGAATTTCGCCTCGTTTGCAAAAACCGTATAATACGAGTATATTATATAAATTGCCGATCGTGCGATGCGACTGAAACGGGATAAAATAATTTTTCCAGAACCGTATATATGAACGTCGACTAGTCAGCACAATATGCTTTTACATGTCATTGAAAATACACTCTGTACTTACCTATATAATAATATATACACTTAAAAAATTAACGTTTTTCGGTCGATTATAATAAAATCCTAATAAACAATTGAACAAAATTATTCAATATTATTAAAAAAAAAAATAGATCGGATATACTTCGATTATATTTGATTTATTATTTCCTCGTTTATCGAACGCAATGAATCATATCGAACATCAACTGCAGCAGTTAATAATATTATCATTATATGTTCGACTAATCACAAAATAATCGTTTCCATTATTATCGGACAAATTGGAAAATACAGTCATTCAAAAGAAAGTTTAATTAATTCTGAATATACCTATATATATATATATATATATTATATTATTATGTTTGTAATGAGAATTTCTTTTGTGTTTAAGGTTCATTTAATTTAATATTAATTGACCCCTGCGTGCAGTTAGTATAATATAGGATTTTCGGCTATCGGGATGTTTTTATATTTCGGTATATAATCCTCTTGCAGCGGGGAGTTACGCCCCAATATTTCCGCCATACCGAGTTTCTCACGAAATGGATCTATTATTATTAATTGGACGTCGTAAAAATACTATAATACAATATGAAATTATTATTAGTTTTTTAAATATTCTCGTTTGGGATCAAGATTAAATATAATAATAATAATTATTATTATTATTTCATAATCATCATTCATCCGACAATTTTTTATCAACACTCTGGAATGTTATAAAAATATTATATTATAAAATTATAAATATAATATGCAGTTTATATTTAACTAAAATTAATATATTTGTAACGTACTTTGTTAAAAAAAAAAAAAATTACTTCCATTTTAAAATATTTTACAAAATATCATATATCTACCTACTCTTATTTATGGGTTAAAATTTTTTAATTAATTACATTATGATTACTCTACTGATTGCGGTGTATGTTACATCGAAAATCTCACGTATACATATAATATTATGTTTACCGTGTATTTTACATACGTATTAAGTTTTCAAGTTGTTAATTATTATTGCGTGAACACTAAAATCCTTAGGGAAATCATCACGTTTTCGTATATTGGTTGTTTTTAACAATTTTGTTATCTTACTAGGTATACCCTACATATTATATTAATTAAACGACTAATCAGTATTTTCTTGCTTACTTATATGTGTATAGGCACTATATTATTCATGTTTACTTGCATTGTCGCGCTTAACAATCAAAGATCAGAAACCATATAATATAAATAAATAAATATTTACCTATTTTTTAACAATAAACCCTAAACTGTTATACAAAATGTGTGACGCATGTAACTTTTTTGTTTTTAATCAATTATAATTAGCTATTATAATATATTTAAGTATACATAATTTTTTTAAAAAAAACCAGATAGATAGATTTTTCTTTTGATAGGTATTTGGTAAATTTTGAAATTGTTCGTATTAATATTTCATTTATGAATAATTGTATAATATTACAATCGTAACCATATTTTATTCTTTATAATTTGATCATAAAAAAGGTGTAAAAAATAATAAATTGCTTACCTAAATTGTAGTTTTAATATTTAATACATAAATGCAACGAAACTAAATTCTAACCTCGATTTTAACCATTATTATAATAACAACGTTATTAACAAATTGTGTCACATATTGTGTATAAAACAAGAAGTCTATACGTTTTTGCCGAAAATTTAATTTTAATATTTTTATTTGTCAAACTGTAGTAAATGCATATATTTTGATGAATCGATCATATTTAACACTCAATTCGAACATTTTTTATACGCTGTAAATTACTCGTATTTTGCGTTCGTATAGGTAATACGCTATGATTAAATAACTTTCGTACGTCGTTACGTTTACCGAATTTTTTCGTTCATTTCAATGCGTGTTAACGTGCTATTACATTAATATTTTATTATTCGCAGCTCGCTATTACTAGCAAAAAAAAAAAAAATAAATAAAAAAAATAACCTTTAAAAATGATATATACTACCGATAACCAAATATTTTCGTTTAAATTAAAATAGAACAAGTTTTCGGTGCTATTCGATTCAAAGTAATCAAATATACGACATGTATATACATTGTGTATGACGTGTCAAGTACCAATACACGGGTACTAGTACAGTATAAGCTATTGCACTCAAGGATTATTCTATACAGTGTGTATATTTATTGAGTTTTAAAAATGTTCTTCGTTTCTTTAAGTCTTTCGTAAATATTATTGATTTATTTCATAATTTTTTTTCTAGACTCGTATAGTTATTATTATTTATGACGTAGCGATTTCATCGTATATTCGTGTACTTGAAATGTTACAAAAAATTGTGATACGAAGATACCATATATTTTGACCTTTGAATTGTTATACATGTCTTCTAAACGTATATTTTAGAAAGATCAACGCTTAAAAATTGTTTACAGGAATAAATATTTATTCTTTAACTGTATAAGAGTAAAACTGAATTTCTGTGATATAAAATTATTCTGAAACAGAATATTGTATTATTGTTGTATGGTTATAATATAGTATGATATGTAGATATAGAAATTTAGAGTTGTTAAAACGAATAAATTATCATGGGGAAAAAAACTCGACAATGACGGCGAATCGCTGGTGGCAATAATGTTTTCGACGACGATATTGCACCAAGACCGAGTGGTTGGTCCCCAAGTCGAAAATCGAAAAACGAAAACAAAATAACAAATCGAATTATACAGAACACATTTTACTCGGGGCGAAATTAATTACGTTAAGTGCAATGTTATATACGAGTAAATACGAGAGAGAGGGTGACGACAAAATCGTTACCGAGATACGCGTATAATTACCAAGCCACGCGGATATGTATTTCAATGTTGTTCGCAGCACATATTTTAAATATTATATTTTAAGGCATATAAAATATTGCTACTACCTATGTATTCAGTTTTATTTGCTATATTCGCATTCATCATCACCAATATTCTAAATATTTCGGTATTCGAATTATAATCGTTTGAGAAATAAATAGATCGCGTGAAACTTAATCGTCGCATCTCACATAAATATTTTCAAATTAATATATTATCTAATACCTAATAAAATATGATATATTATATGAGTTAGGTTAATTCGGGGGAAAAAAATTTCTCGTAAAATATTGAAATTAAATGTATACGTCTATATACAGAGGCATTAAATGTTATTGTGTATTAATGTTTGTACGAAAAATACATCAAATTTCGCTTTTGTATTGCGCGTGATTATATTTTATAGGTATAGTCGTACCTATACGAATAATACTCTGGTAGTAAAATTAATATTTTTTGTCGACCACGGTCATGGCGACAAACATTATATCCCTGAACCCTTGGACTGTGCGTTACTGGCGCAGGTGCTCGAAAATCTCACGTACAATGGGGGAAAAGAAGAAAAAAATCGTTTTGTATAATATACATTTTTTCTCTCGTCCCTATATCCTCCCTTTCATTTTATACACGAAATCTGCAGTGTCGCCCTCAGACGGCTATTTATTATCAGACTATATTATATTATGTACCTATACTTGTATTATAATATTAAATGCGCTCATCCCGTTATTCTCACCTCGTGGCGGAGACCCCGCAACTAGTAGCAGGTTGCAGACTGCGATGCGTCGGATTCTTTGCCGTCGACCCGTCTAAATCACACACCTTTTCGTATAATATTTTTATAACAACAATAATAATATACGTTATTAATCGTCCCTTTGGAACAGCGAAAACCAGTTTTACAAAAACGGTAGAAATCTTAAACATCCGTACTTATACGCTATCATATCGTTTAATATAACATACTTATGTACAATTTCTTATTATTTTCCCTCGTGTACTATAAATAATTAATAATACGTGGTACATCCACCATCCATGTATTTATTTCCGGATTCGTATATACTATGTAATGTATAGCATCAGATTTAAAACGCCGACCTGTATTATGGACCAATCACAAACCAGTAGTCAGAAATGGGTCTGTCTATTAGCAGTCAATTAGACCACGGACGTTGTCATTTTGATGTCATCGTTATATAATGTCCATTTTATTATTATTGTTATGTTCGTTTCACTTTAAATTGTAATTCAAAATATATTAGACGTGACTTATCTATTAATATATTAGTAAAAATGGATTTTATAGACATGAATTATATTATACTATATAGATGTAGGTAATATTCATTTTATTATAATACTTTTATAATTATTTATTTTATTATATGTATCTATATATAATAATATTTCGATTTTTTAATAGTTACATAAATTCCTATACGATAAATTTAATTTAATTATTTTAACCTAACTACTGAAAATATATTTTATACATATATATATAATTTTCTTTCGACTTGTTACTTCTAATCGATATGTTTAAAAATAACATTAAGTATTTATTCTTTTTTAATTATTACATACCTACTAATTTGTATAAATTACAAATATTTATAATTAAATACTTACGAGTATAAAAACAACAGAACAATAGTATATAATCAGTAATAATTGTCGGCGACCGATCACTTTACTTGTTGGTTCTTGTCGTTTATATTATACGTACGTTGTCGTTAAAATAATTTCCTGTTCGTCGGTCGTGTCGGTATACGTACATGCGTACACACACGTCGCTTTGCGAAAATCCCTGGAAAATTTACCTATTTTTCTACTCTTTTTTTTTTTTTTTTTTTTTTTTTTAATTTCTATAGCTATCCTTCGGGAAAATGCGTCTACACACACAGACACACGTAAAATAATGTCTCTGAAAATTATAATGCGCGTGCGCAACGACGACTCACGAAAAGGTATACCACTATATTATACATATATACATAATATACTTAGGTATATATATATATATATAATATGTACTACGTTTAACACTTTACATATGTATAGACGTACGCAATATATATATAATGTATATACTATACATATATACATATATGTGTCGTGCACCGGTGCATGTGCAAATGCACTCACCGCGGCGGCCTGGTAAGACAAAAGGAAAATTTTCTGCGTTTCCCCTCACCCTCCTCGAGAGTATCGCTTGCGCGAAAAGAGGCGGATCGACCGTCTTAGGCGTGGCTAAAAACGCTCTTGCACCCCGCCGCGGCCCGACATGTGCATATACTCGACGTCGATGACCGGAACTTGTGCGTGCAACACTGCACATATTTATATTATAAATGTACGCGCGTTGTGATTAACGCTGAGGTGCGTGCGTGCGTATGTGTGCGAACATCCGCCCCCGCTAACTCTCCGTCATCAAAAAACTACCCTCGTACGGTGTCGCAGCGCCGGTTTCCAATTAAAATTAATATAACGAGAACTCGGGCGCCCGCTCCGTCTCCGGGGGGTGAGGTATACCACGGTATAAGGGTGATGTGTGTTTGCGTGTTGAATGGAAAGGTATGGCGTATGGGACGAAGGCGAGTGTCTCTCTCGAAAACGATTCGGTCTCAGATGTCTGACGGGATGTCGTGATCGGCTCGGAATTTCTATATTCGATTTAGTAAACATTTATAATATTATATAATGGAGAATAATACGTAATAATTTACGGAATTCCAGCTATATTTATGCGTATCTAAATAGTATAAAAAAAAAAAAAAAATATTATTAAATTTTACATTGATCGAGCGAGATAATCAACCCTAGTTAATATTAATTTACAAGAAACGATAATATTGAAGGCGAGTTTTATAGTATATTATAATAGTCTCAGTTAGCAGAGGAGGGAGTACGTAGACAAATTTCACGAATGAGGAAGGCTTAACATTTTTTTTCCAATTTTCGCACGCTAAGGTCATTGTGATAAAATATAGCAAGAAATTAATAATTTAAAATTGTATTTTTTGTTCTTTTTTAAACCTAGGACGTATAATAGGGGCGGGTGTTAGACAGTTATATGTTCCAGTTTAGAGAAACTCCTTTTAACTATATTTGAAATCGTTGAGCAATTAAAGATAATTTTATGTTAAAAGGGTGAAAATTTAAATGACGATTAAAGATACAATGACGGTTTTAATATAATATAATAATTAATAACTGCAGGGACAGATAATGTGCTGTCGTGTATGGCTGTAACGACGAGGGGTTAGTTTACTATGCTATTACATGTTTAAAGGTTTAATAATATGAAAGTGGTTTAAAGCAAATGATTCTAGTTAAAGTCGCCAGAGAGAATTTCATCGTTATTAGTCGATGGAATCTAATTGAGAGTAATAGCGGTTATTATTTTACAATATTATATTATAAATAAGACACGGAAGACGATTATGGCGTCAGCTGTCTTATCGGTCATGCAAAGTTTGTAAGTAAGTATACAACATTTCTTTGACATTTTCCCGAATTTCCTAAACACACTACCGAATGTTCCTTAAACAGCTAACACGCGATGCTCAAAATGAACTTGGTTGACCGATAACATAGCGAGAACGAACGAACGCGTATAACGTATTCAAATTTTATACGAAGAGGTACGAGGTATATATGAATAAATCTTGGATATTTTTTGGGAAAATATTTATATCATTGGTATAATAATGTAATATTATTATAATTGACGAGAGTTTCTATATAATATGTATACGTCGTCGTTAATATTTTATGAGATTTATACTCTCGCACGATATTATAATAATATTATCTAACAATAATAATATACATATATTATATTATTACGAGTATTATTATACTTATTATAATATATAGATATACACGATATTACGATGACCTTGTATAAGAATACGCGCGTTCTATAGATACGACTTTAGTTTATTATTATTATTATTATAATATGTACAAATACAAATCACAAATATACCTACCTATATATATATATATATAATATATAATATTATATGGTCGTCCAACGCCTGTATCTATAATATAATATATAATATAATATTTCATAATTTATAATCAAACGCCGCGCCGTTTTCGAATGTTGTTGCGGCGGTAAAATTTTGACAATCCGTCGTAAATCAAGTAGAAAACTAATTTCGAACGGTTTGAAATCGAAGAGGCGGTGTGAATATTATATATTTGTATATATTACAATATAGTTATATTCGTAATTCGTATTGGTAGGTACATGCATATAGGATTGTGTATACGCTTCAGAAGTGCAAAAAGACTTTTCATATATTTTATAATACAATACACGTGTGTATAATAATATAATGTACCTATGATATGTGTGTGTGTGTGTATTGTATATATTATTATATATATATATAGAGAAAACGGGTTGAACACCAAAAGTCATTCGCTCGTAATATATTAAAATATCGATCTGTTTAATTATCGCTCTAGGCTCATACGCTAACAAGACACGTCCGATCACACCGTTTTTTTCGTTAACGAAATAAAATAAAATATATTATTATCAATGCGCGCTCGACGGTGGGACTATAATAGTTAATAACGCATAACATTATCACGTTATTATTGTGTTTTTGTATTTTAGATTATTTTTAATTTTTATGTGCAATCATACGTATGTTATATATAGGCGCCTACTATCAAACGAAAAAAAAACGGGTGTGCTTTGTTATAGGGTCTTGTATAGTTATAAATTATAATACCTACTATATATAGACACATATATTCTATACGACAGTAGCTCGACGAAATTTAATACATTTCGTAGTTTGCTCAGGCTTCTTCTCGTAATTCAATAACTCTATACACCGGGGCCAGGTAAACATACGACTAAATCAGAGAGGTTTCATTCGATTGGGTCGAGTGTTTACACTTACATAAATTTTCGTATAATTTTTATTTATTTCTTTATTTTTTTTATCAATATACTTCTGTTCAGTTAGGTCCTTTTTTCGGTTCGTATATACGATACGTACACAATACACACCTCATAATATTATTACATTCACTCGTGTTATATTCACTCGGTTAACGAATTCGACCTGGAGGATCGTTTGCTATAAACTGATTTTATTTTTTTTCGGTCTAATATGACCGATTTTTTAATTTTAAATATTTTGACAAATATTTCGATTGGGAACCATCTTTTTAAAACTTCGCGTGACAATGAATTGCATATTGCGCGCGTACGCCTGCAGGGTACAATACGACATTCCGAAAGTAGCAGCTGGTCCATAACGCGGAACAACCGAACGACCAATTCACGTTTTTAATAATTCCGTTTGACGTTTGTTAAATTATTATTATAATATACACTACATTAAAATCCATTGTCCGACGCGTTATTTATTTGTACGAAATATTAATATAAATATAGAAAATACTGATGGTATACTTTTAATATTTTTTGGAGAAAACAAATTTCGAACAATAAATATTTTTCTACTATTTTATGCATAATACGCGCTAAAATACGCCTATTATAATGAATGTAATAATTGAAAAACTAAATTAATTAGTAATAAATTTTAGTTGTTCTTAAAGGTGTATAATATTATTAATTTGTTGTTCGCATTCACATCATAATATTACGATCATATAATAATAATAATTATTATTATTATACATATTTTAATTGTATGTTATACCTACCTACTTGAAAAACGTATAAACGTATCCGTCCGATTCCCAATGATGAAGGTGTTAACTTCTCGATTTTTCGATTACGTTTTCCTTGTAAAAAATATGTGTAAAGTGTATACGTATAGTCTTTACGACGCGATCCTAAAGGGAGATAATTCACCGTCGCCGTCGTTCACATGATCGCTCGCGCGTACCTGTACCTATACGAAACGCGTACCTATATACGAAACGCGTATCTATATAATTATTTTTGTTCACGTAATCATATTTTTTTCCCCTAAGTATACGAAATTCACGATTCTCATCGCGTTACGATAAAATATATAAATACACGTGGTAACCGAGATTTGTTTTGTTGTTTTTTTTTCTTTTTTATTATTATTATTCTATTATTTTATCGTCGAATAACACGTTTTGAGGGGACACGACAAAATCCATTTCGTCGTCCGTCACGATTCATCGCAGCATTCGAATTACACACACGAAAATAATATAACGACGTCGTCGGCGTTGATATTTTTGGATCTTTCAGTTCGTATATATGGACGGACGCACGCGGGCTGACGGACAGACGGACTGACGGCCGACCGGGCGGCATACCAACTCGTTGTAATAATACGCGCGCCTACAAGTATGTATATATATATATATATATACCTAACCTTTCGTATATACCTATACAGGTATAAAAAATTATACCACGGTATATTATATGCTGCAGTACACCTCACAATACGTAGTAGTATGACGACGGGTAGGTCGGTCGTGAGGTGGAGCGGGGGTGGCCAACGGTTTTTTTTTTTATATTTCGTTTTTTCATTTTTTATGATCGATCATCATTACAATCATTATTTCGTTTAATATTACGCGTTATTATACACATCATAGGTTAGTAATATATAGTGCATCTGCTGTTGCAGTTCAGTTACCGTCTATAGGTATAATATCGTGTATATATATATAAAACACAGTGAATAAGGGTCTTATCGAATTAGTCAATTTTCCGTATAATATTATTATAGAGATAATAATAATATTGTGTAGCAACATAATCGTATTGCGTATATTGTTACCGTTTGTATTATTATTATTATTATTATTATTATTATTATTATTATTATTTATTATTATTTATATAAGTTTAATGTTATGTTATATATTAAAACGTGTACGAGAATGTATATATTATGCTGTAAATATTGATGTAGACTACATTATTAATTTCATTCGCATGATTGCACAATAATAATTATATTATATATTAATTAAACATTTTTATATTTTATGTATTTAATTACCTATTAAATCTTGTGATATAAATTTTGTAAAATTTTATATTAAACTTATAAATTTTTTTTTTTTTAAATAATACATAATAAACATAATGACTGTAAATTCAAATCAAAATCAATAATTATTCTAAAAACCATGCATTTCTTATATAAATATTTCTTTGAATAAATTATAAATAATTTGATTTTTCTTTTAAATATAACATAAATTTTATACCTAGTTGTTGAAATATAAATTAAAATTTCAGGAAAAAAATAACTTATATGACATAATAATATTATATTGATCTTTTTCAACTGACGTCATATTTCGATTTCTGTTTGATTTTCGGTTGTAATACTATTTCTTTTCATCTGGTACCTGACAGAGATCCAACTATCTAAGAATAGAAATCAGTGTGTTAAGTGTTTATTCAATATAATAATATATGCACGCACTACACCACTACACACCGCTATATTGTCAATATATAAAATCTCGTATAGTATAACATGTTATTCGTTCTTTTCGTTGGCCAATTATTGGCCGGGGGTTTAGTAGGGATGTTTTAATCACCAAGGAGAACCGTTCCTTCATAAAACACTTCACAGTAATAATAATTATTATTTATTATTATCGAGATTATTATTGAAAACGGTTGTGTTATATAATAATAATATTTTATGAGTTTTTGCTATATTTTTATATCTATAGGTATAAATGCGATATTGTATATATTCTAACGGTATACAAACTATGTTGGTATAGGTACCTAAAAACATAATATTATAACCTATACACAATTTTCGTTTTTATAACCGCAGTTTTACACACGTTTAATATTACATAATATATATAATGGCGTGATTTGTACTATTATATAGTTTATAATCGAATACGTTATATATAGTTACAAGTACCTATACCTAACTTACCTACATCATATTATTCGCATAACCGCAATTCGTACGACCCTACGATTTATCGCACCCCGTTTTTTATAATATATAATATATATTTGTTCGGAATATTTGTTGGGAGGGGCGAGAAAAAAAGAAATAAAAATAATTGAAATAATAAACGGAAACCCGCGCGAGTATAATACAATATAGTAACACGTATATTATATATACACACATCACACGCGACAAACGACGTTCGATTGGCGTGTTCGACACTATTAAATGCATTTTAATCTGAAATAGGTACCTACGTTAAATAATAATCGAAAACTAGGCAGGTAATAACGTAATGTTTAATAATTATTTATTCGTATAATGGTGGCGAGGTTGAAAAAAAAAGAAAAAAAAAAGAAAGAATTAAATAAAAATTTATTATTATATTATTATACTTGCCGGTGTATTTATACATAATATTATTATATAAATACGTATATTATAATATACTAACCATAAAAACATCGTCGGCCCTTTAATGGAAATCGGCGGTCGTAGTTTCGGATGGAAAGAGGGGAAGTTTTTCGGTCGTTATCTAGATCGGAGTTCAAACGGCGCGCGGCGGACGATAATCGTACAAGAGTAATACTGTAATAATAAATAATTATACGTCCGACGGTTCTACGGCCATTATCGGATTAACATCGGCAAACAAAATAGTGGAAATTGTTAAAAACGAGTTGTGTGTGTGTGTTATAATATTTATTATATGTATGTATGTGTGTAAACGTAATGTGAATAATAATAATAATAATAATAATAATAATAATACGATAAGGGTATCGCGGGCGGGTAGAACTCGTACTTATAACTTATATAATACCTGTGCATATGTATATATATATATATATATATATATTTTACCGGACCGACCAGCTGATTGAAAATTTGAATAATTTTCTGTTTATTATATACCTAGGTATATAAAATATAAATATAATATACCATATACCTATATAACGTTATTATATTATATATATATATATATATATATAACCTATATATTATAATAACCACAATTCCAGACACGTAACATTGTGTGTTCGTTATTCAGGGATACGCCCGTAAACTTTTCAGGTTAGTTCAGGAGCTTGTATATACAAAGTGTCCGGCTATATTTTTGTCCCAGTCAATAACTTTTAATGTATTATAATATTATGGTTTAAAATTTAATTTTCGCAGTCTTTTTATGTATAAATAAGCCATATATTATATTATTTTTTTTTTAGTAGATACTTACTTAATCAAAATAAAAAAAAATTTTAAGGCGGCCAATATATTTATAGGTTTTATTTTTCTTAAAATGTTAATACTCGAGTTATTATAATTTCTATAAAGTATAAAGTCCTATATATAATATCCTTAGGTGGAATTTTTGAAATTTAAATAAAATATATACTTTATTATGAGATTGTATTCCATCGTGTACATAAATTATACTTTTATTATAAATTATAATATCAATTATAACACAATTTATTTACTTACACGTTATCAATTAAATTGATGACGCGTACGATTTTATTGATCGAATAATTATTCCTGATCAGTCCAAAACGGTATCATCATTATACATGTAAAGTTCGGTAACCGTTTGCTTATTTGATTGTTCAACGTTTAAATTAATCAAAAATTCATTTTTAATTTCTTTTAATTTTATCAATTTACTATAAGACTACATCGTATATGATTATTTCTTTTTTCAATTAAAATCCAAAATTTTTATCGAAAAGTCTATAGAGTATAAATTAGTTAGGTACCCCAATAATTTATTTAATATATTAAAAGAAAAATTATAATAACGACAAAAATGTTATTTGTTTAATATATATATAAATAGATTGCAAAAATCAAAATTAAAAAATACGTAGCGGATTAAAATTTATTAACAGGGATAAACCAGGCCAATAATAATAATAATAATAATAATAATAATAATAATAATAATAATAA
>JAIUCT010000024.1:3119413-3129500 GCA_021307375.1 Tetraneura akinire
AATAATAATAATAATAATAATAATAATAATAATAATAATAATAATAATAATAATAATAATAATAATAATAATAATAATAATAATAATATAATTATTGTGTCATATAATGACGTGAAAGGGTTAATAATGGACTTTTGACATTTTCTCGACGAATTGAAAAGGTTACCTATATTATACATTTCGTTAATGTCCGTCCGATTTGCGAATACGAATGTCATCGTTACAGTAATGTTTCTGGAGCAAATATACTGAATATTATAAATAGTAATATTTTAGTCGTATAGTACTTACTTAGTAAATCTCGTTTTTACGAAGAACGAAATTGGGTTCTTTTTTTTTGTCACAGCAGACCGTTATTTAAAAATGTGATGATGAGAGAGAGAGAAAGAGAAAAATATTGATAATTTATTGTGCGATAAAAATAAATACGTTTTTTTTAAAAATATTTAAAATTCGTTTGTTTCTTAACGCTATATAAAATCGATCCGATCTTACGCAGCGACTTTTATATTATAAATTTTATAATATAATGATAATAATCTGATGATCGTTGAAAATTTATTTCTTATTTATAAATCAAAATGCAAAAGTATGATAATGAAAAAAAAACAATAGACATAATAATATATATATTTATATATTTTCACGTTACGATAAAAAATAAATGCGAAATCGAATATTGCTGTTTATCTCAAGTTTCCGACATACATTTTTAGTCTCGCATTTAGTGGAATCGCATGTTTTTTTTTAGCTTGTGGAAATTAGAGGTCGTGTTTGTGAGGAGTGGGGGATGGAAGACCTGCAAGTAATTTTCCTTGTTTATGAATTTACTTGAAATACAATCCACAATTTTAACGCTTCCTCTCGTTTATTGTATTCACAAAATAAAATTAATCGTATTCGGTTTACCACGGTTATAGTAATAATTTAATAATAATATCGTGTTAATGATACAGGTACACTGATGTTGGTTACGGCTTACGGGACAGAGCATAATGCGATAAAATATTTAGAAAAAAAAAAAAAAACGATGGGGTGATAAATTGAAATATAGAGGAACTCGCAAATATTTTTTGTTTTTTAATGTTTTCGACGTATTTCCGACCCGATAAGGTGAGAATATTCACACATAACAATATAATATTATAATTTTTCATTTTTACTTTATAATACTTTATACTTTTTTTAATATAATATTAAGGTATATATATATATATTATATACACACGGTCAACTGATTCGAAATTAAAAACGGAATGTTCGGGAAAAATGTGGTCGGGCTGAACGTACTCGTATATAATTTATTATGTTATCATTTAGAAAGAGACGATAAATCACAGCACGGGTATATGCGCTTGTATTATATTTTACACGTATACTACGAATATATCGTCGGCATAACAATATCGTAATGAATGGGCGCGAATAGAATAATATGGGAATAATATATAAAAAATATAATATAATATTTTAATAATATATTATAATTTTTTGTAGAAATATTATAATATTGATGGGATAGATAAAAACTAAATGAAAAATAAAATTCAATCAAATCGACGCGATAAAATTAAAAAATAGAATACATTAAACTCCCCCCCCGTGTTTTTCATAAAAGAAAAAAAATATGTACCTAAAAATTGCAAAAAAAATTGCAAAAAAAATAAAAATTCTAGAATATTATAATATTATTATTGTTGGCGTCTGTGTGGAAAACGACGAGGAAAGAGAAAAGGATACTTACAATATTGTTATAACGACTACGAGAAGAAGTGCATACATAATAATAATAATCATAATAATATGAAGAACGTTATAATAATATTATAGTTGTGTGGTAATGTGCTTGGCGGTCGGTGTCATCGAACCGTGGTAGTGGTGGCGTGAGAGACGAAACGATCGGTCCGAACGAACGTCCGAGTGAGACGGCACGACAACGGCGGCGAAGAACATACCGGTTTTTCGTCGCGTCGAGACGAGAGCGGTGCGCGCGCCGCCGCGGCCCGCAAGACACTGCCCGCGTCCGGAAAAATTTAGTAATAGTAATAATAAAAATATTATAATATTGTACAATTGTGCACTAATCTATATCGCGTTTCGAATCGCGCAAATATATAAATATAATAATAATAATAATAATAATTATTAAACATTATTTATAATGTGTTTTGATAAGACTTATCACTTAGTGTCACTGCATAATTATATTAATCATTTTTCGTCTCTATAAATATTATAAGAGTGTGAATATTGATATTTTAATTTTTTAATATATAGGGAAAATATGAAATGTATTAAATATGATAATAAACGGTTGGTATAAGCGCGTGAAGCGTACCGGAAAATAATATTTAACGTTTTTATTATAAAACTATTAGGTATACGACGCGTATATTTCTCTACGGCAAAGAAGAACGGACGTCGGACGAAATAGTTTTTATTTAATTATCACCATTATCACGAGACACGGTTCACGAATGTCAAATTAACGAGACGTAAAAAATAGGCGTTGTGCTGCTTATATTAAATCTTAAATTTGTTCCGTTTATCCAACACATTTAAATATTATAATATAATAAATTAATAATATTATATGCTGACACGGATTCAACGAACATTCTTAAGTATACATACCTAACCATAATATTATTTATTTTCCCGTTTCGCGCGTATTATACAATGATAATAAGAATAACATACAATGGTCACTGCGGGTTTTAACCGCAGCGGTAACAGAAAAAGACGAGTGAAATCGCAATGTTTTTTTTTTTTTATATATATATATAGGTACGAATTCTCCGATAAAACGTATCCCCGATACAGTAATAGTTTTATTATTCCCCGAGGCACATCCCTTCATGATAATAATAATATATTATATTATAATACTGTCGTCGTGTTTTCCTGTTAAATAACAACTGACGTTGTTGTCGTCGCCGTCGGGGGAACTGTATCGGACGGGTTTACCCTTTACCGTCATATTTCGCCCGCTGACGTTTGGAGATAGGTATATAATATAATAATATAATATAATATAATATAATACGAACAAAACCATTACGGGACTAACTATTACAATGAAAATAATATAATTCCCAGATAATTCGATTTCGAATTTCAGTCGTGTGTCAAAAGTTCGACCACTTTGCGAGTGCACCTTGCTCGAACTTATAATATTATAGTTACCGGTTAACTAAAATCCTATATAATATAATAGAATATTATTATAATAATGCAACGTTTGCAGAGCTCCAGGCGCACGAAATTCGACGAATATTATGCAGATAATATTACTGCAGAAATTTGAAATATCCGTTTCCTATAAAAAAAACTATCCGGAATTGAAATTATTTATTATTACAATCACCGATTCGCGATTTACGTATATTTTTTACATAAAATACACGTAATAATTATTAGATATACTATATAATATATATTAGATAGACGAATATAAGCGTCTTCTGCGGATTTCCAAAAATTATACGTAAATTTATAACTCGTGTAAATATTTATAATATATTTATTAAATTATATTACTATTATCAATATACTCGTATTATTATCGTTATTTCCTGAATTTCGTACAAAATACGTACGAAAATAAGAAGATGCTCCCCCCTCCGCCAATAAACATAATATAATATAAACCATATTATTATTATTATTATTGTTATTATTCGTATTTCACAGTTTTTTCTTTTTTATTAAAAAGATGCCCGAATAACAATAACTCATTATAATTTATAACGAACAACGTATTATAGGTAATATTTGAAAATCTTCATACATATTTATTTAAGTTTAAAATTCTTCGCAATGCAATGACTGTTTTGAGTTTCACTGGCAGTTTTGTTACGTCAGTGTAAATTTCGAACCATATCGCGTTAAATATTATATTATAATATAAAGTATATTACACAATTTTAGATTCTGAGCGAAGCGAAGAATGTATTGGTTTTACAATGATGTGTGATTATTTTTTGTTTTTTTTTTTTTTTTTTTTTTTTTTTTTTTTTTTTTTTTTTTTTTTTATGTCTGTGTACAAAAATACTACCCGAAATAATGCTCCGATTTTCACGAATAGGGTATGTTTCCGGTAGCAAAGTGGACGTACTTGGTACTTTACTTAGGTCATTTTTTGAATTTCTCAAAATTGACGCTATGCGGTAGAAAAAACGGCGAAAAAATGACGAAAAAACTGCATTTTTCGCGAAAAATGAAATTTCGACGAATTCGATTTCTATATTTCACGATAACTCAGGCAATTTTTAAGATAGAGACCTGAAATTTTTTTTGGATGTTCACATAGCTACTATATATATGTGGTACAATTTTGGAACCGTTACATTAATTTTTCTCCAAAATATAGGACTTTGAATATTTCGTAAAATTCACGTTTTTACGTATATAATGTGTGATAAAATTGTCAATTTTGGGTATTTTAGTCTGAAAATTTTACTGAAGTATACTTACATATTACTTAACATCATACTTAAATATTAGAAAAATCCATTGTCAAAATTTTTTTTTATAGCCGTTTTAAGTTGATATTTTTAGGAAAACGAAAATTTTAGAATCCATACATATAAATAAATATTCTGAAAACACTTTTACTACCCGAAATAATGCTTCGATTTTCACGAATAGAGAGTTTCAGATGTAAAAGTGGATGTAGATGGTACTTTATTTAGGTCATTTTTCGAATTTCTCAAAATTGACTATAAGCGGTAGAAAAAACTTCGAAAAAATGACGAAAAAACGGCATTTTTCACGAAAAATGAAATTTTGACGAATTCAATTTCTATATTTCACGATAACTCGGGCAATTTTTAAGTTAGAGACTTGAAAATTTTTTTGGGTGTTCACATAGCTATTATATATATGTGGTAAAATTTGGGAACCGTTTTTTAAATTTTTTTACTAAATATAGGACTTCGAATATTTCGTAAATTTATCGTTTTTACGTATATAATGTTTGATAAAATTGGTAATTTTTGGTATTAGGGTCTGAAAATTTTACTGAAGTATACTTACATATTACTTAACATCATACTAAAATATTAGAAAAATCCCTAATCTCAATTTTTTTTTATAGCTGTTTTAAATTGATATTTTTAGTTCAAACGAAAATTATAATCTGACTGAACTTCGCTCAGAATCGTTTTTTCGAATGCAATGGTTTATCATTGCATTCAAATTCTAAGTAAAATTAAACGCTATGATCCGCACACCTGTATCCTGTGCGGCAGGAGTATCAGCTCATCTTTTTTTTTAATCATATGTTTTAGTTAATATAAAAAACTTTATTGATTGCAAATATTTAATCGCATAATTATAATAATAATAATAAAAATAATATTATATGAACTGCTTACGATATATTATATTATCGTATGTTTTTTACCACTTGCGGTAAAAAACAAAAATCCGCATAAGCGATAAAAAAAAAGAAAAAGAAATAAACGCATTATTGGTGCGGACAACACGTATATAATACGCGAAGTAGGCGTTTATAACAATCGCATTACGAACAATAAATTTTTGTTTTCTCGATGACGAACCAGACGATTTGTCTGGAACGCTCTTGTTTGTGAAATTGTTTGTTTTGAATATCAAGGAAATTCCTTATGACCATATGACGTATGTAATACTCTTGCGGGTGTTTGTGCGCATGTGTACACATATTCAGATAATATATAAGTTTATCGATACTCTCGATCTATAAACAGTCGAACAGAACGAAAAAATAAATTCTCTCACATTTTACTTCTTTTTTTTTTTTTTTTTTTTTAACTCGTTGTGTAATCACCTTGACATTTTTTAGATGACATTAGATATATAATATATATTATATCGATTCGAACGAGGATTCAAAGCTTATATATACGTAAATAATAAGTATGAACGTAATATTTAATAATAATAATATAATAGGTATATTATATAAACGCAATCGGTTTAGAGATGTTATCGCACGTGTTCATATTATTTCACAACGATAATAATTCTTGTTTGCCGGTCGTAGGAAATAATAATAAAAAAGAGCTCGAATCTAAGCTTTTTATATAATGTTATATCGTAAAAGACATTTACCTATCTATAGGACACTGATTCTTTCCTCCCCACCACTATTGCATACAGCATACTCGACATTTTCGCCACAATTTGAACCGCTATCCTCAGTAATAATATTTCCGGTTAAATCGTTTCAGAAGTCTACTGCGTATACTTTAAATATATAAATGTATCTTAAAAAAAATAAAACAACAACTTCGGATAGGCCAAAAGTTTTATTTTAGTGCCATTATTTTGTCGTTTTATTCTATATAATATTATAAAAATAAAACAATATAGTACCTTTCGCGGATCTAGCATAATAATATATTATATAGTTACGAATCATGAAATGTTTTTTATTACATTAAAATAAATTGACGACGTCGCCAAATGACCGAGTATTATATTATTTTATAAAACTCTATATATACCTAGTCGTTTTTACCGTGACAAACACAATATAAAATGCTACATCAGAACAACGCGGGATAAACTTTCATTTGTTTAATGTAGGTAACTTCGTATATAACGTTATGTATTATACTATATATACCTACTCATAAAGTAGCAAAGTCATATTTAATACTTTTTTAGGAGGAGATACGCGTGAAAAATTTTTAGTCGTCCCTTAATAGAAATTTTTATTTTTATCTATCTTTATAACAGTTAGGTACCTATATATTATTGTTATATATTATACGTAGTTCGACCTTCGGCGACAATTTATTGTATAGTATAGTTATAGTATAAAAAAATGACAAAGTAAATGGATTTTATTTTTACTAACCCAAATAACTTAATTCTGTGGTATCTATATATGGTATCGCAATAAAACAACAATATAACTTTTTTACAACTATACATGATATATTTATATTATTATATATATATATATATAGACAGTATAAATGAGTTTTTAATAAATCGTATAGATTTAATCTGTATTTTTACCAATTTCTGTATATTTGCGTGTAATTTATAAACGAAACTCTCTGTTTTCATTGATTATATATTGCTATATCCTATACACGACATAAAAATAATGTATAATTAATTAACCCTTAGTTATTCACTGACCATATACCTACACGCTATATACACGAAAAATCGATGTTGGGATAATTATTGTGCGAGTGTTTGTATAGGAAAAAAATAATTGTAAAACATGGCCACCGTATATTACGTACGTCGATAATTAATTATGCGTAATCGTGTAACGAATTTTATTTTTTTTTTTATTCAATTAAAAAAATGTAGGTATAATGAACTATTAACATTTTTGTGTCTTATTATTATTATTTACTCGTGAACATCGTTTAAGCGTCTATTTATACCTATATACTAACATTATATAGACATATTAAATAGGTATTCAATCAGTGTATAAATAACTATAATATTTAGTTTCTTTTCTTCGTGAGATCGTATAATTATTTTATTCCTTCGATGCTATAGACACTATAGCACTGACATTTGTGATTAAACTATTTTGATTATTATAAGATAAGCGCGAATATCGTTTAATGTTATCAGTAATTTTACTTGGGAGTTTGGGGACGTTTTTATTTCTCGTGAATTATAAAAGAGTATTTTACTATTTTTTTTTTTTTATATATAATTACGATATTTATATGGAAAAAGTAAAAAAAAAAAAAATAATATTTTCTTGAAACCGAGGAGGGTTAAATCGTTATAGATTTGAGATAAAAACTGTCGACACACACACATCGAAAAATATATTTCTAGCCCTCACACCATATATACATAAACTTAATAATAATAAATAATAATAAAAACGTATAACTAAATACTTTTCGAACCCATGTGTGCGTAGAGGTAGACTTTTCTTTTTTCGTCTATATTCGAATATTCGAAAACTTTATTCGTTCGCCCAAACCAACCCTCGTCCCCGCGGTCATGTTTATTCTGAACGTAATATGAAGAAATGGAATACGTATATATTATTATGTTTGCGTACCTAAATGTGTATACGTTGAACAATATTATTTATACGATATTATTTTTATCACGAAATTTTTGTACGGTTATATACATTATATATTATATATATATATATACCTACTGCCAACACTTGTCGCCCGGAGTATCCTTTAGAATAGTCAATATATAAATATATAATATAGGTGCATTCGTACCATCGTATATATAGATAACACGAATACGACTTGGTACATATATATATAATTTAAAAACGAAATAATAACGTTCGTTTATAACATCATGAATATTGGGATTATAACCGTTTCAGTTTCATAAAAAAGTTTCGAAACACGCGCCTATATAATATAATATAATATTATATATATTTTTCTGTTACGACGTCCGTATGTACGCTTACAATATAATCGAGTATTATAATATTATACAACACAATATTATTATATTAATATTATATACGATGACCGGACAAACCTGTAGTATTGTACGTATGTATGTGTATAATATATAATATACGCGAGGCATACCTACTGGCAATAAAATAACGTGTAAATTATTAAAGTTTTACGACGTAAAAACACGAAACGGAATTTACTGGAAATTGTAAATACTAGAATATTATAATATTTTCGAATATTATATTTAATAGTTTGGGTACCTATATATTATGATATAGCTACTCGTATATATAATTTGGTTACGACGTGACTTAAATGCATTTCTTATATATATATATATATATATGACTCAATTTTCTCGTGTCTGGTATCTTATTTTATATCCTATTATAATAAATATAATAATAATGTACTTATATAGGCGTTGTGCACTCTGCGGTATAAACGCGCACACCCTGTACAGAGTGAGAGTAGAATGATTTTAGTGGAGACAAAATGATCGTGTGATTATACATATACAAATGACGTATGTACGTAATATAATTTACGTACGTCGCATAAATTATCGACATTATATACGCGATCGGGTGAAACAAAACAATAATAATATAATACGTACTCGTATATTATAAGCGAGTTATTCAGCATTTTTTTCTTTTTTTTTTCATATCCGTACCTCTACGTGATTTTTTACCTCACAATTATTATTATTATTATTATAAATTTATAACGATTATACACGATTAAATCGATGAATAATAATTTATAATTCATATGATACCGCCATTACAATAAACTTCGATTTAAACATGTCGTTCTTTAATGACGATAATATAATACGAGTATAATATGTTTCCAGTTCGTCACGTCAAAAAATGAATATTATCGACTTGAGGATCGATAAAATATACGTGTTATCGTTATATGAGACGGTGATGATAAGCACTTACCGTATAATAATAAAAGTATCGCACACTGAACGTTATAAAATTCATTTTTATACATCTCGTGTCAACGTTTGCGTCGCCGTCGAGTTGTTGTTTGACAGTCGGACTGGTTAAAATATTTTTAAATAAGAAGATAAAAATCCGAAAACGAACGCGATGCGTGCATATATTGTCGTATTTTTATATTATAATATACGTATAATATTTATTATATTATCGTAGCTCGTTCTGTCAAAGTATCGTATCGAAATCGGATCCCGGACACGACGAACATCGACGTGGACATTATATTAATAATAATATATTAAAGTACCTAATCGACTAAAATATTACATATATAAAAAAAAATATATAAACGAGGGAGATGTTGTTGTTATTATTATTATTATTATTATTATTATTGTGAGACGACTTTATATACATAATAATATTACACTTAAACTGTTCGAGTCGCACACGAGTAGAACGCACCTACATAATAAAATAGTACTTTGTACGAATCGTTTAATAAACGTCACGTCGATTCAGCTTTGTGCGTGTAACTTATCCATCATCGTAATAATCTGTGTACGATATTATTATACGATCGTCCGTCGAACAATATTTAAACACAATAATATTATACGAATAAATATAAAATAAATAATATTAAATATATTAAACGATATCGTCGTAATATTATTATTATTATTATTATTATTATTATTATTATTATTATTATTA
>JAIUCT010000024.1:3129510-3141999 GCA_021307375.1 Tetraneura akinire
TTATTATTATTATTATTATTATTATTATTATTATTATTATTATTATTCGTGGCGCGTATGATAACGTGGTATCGTTATAGGTCGGGTTTGTATTTATTATAAAGCTTGGGGAGCTGCCGCTATATTATACAGAGACAAGTTTTTCCGTAATCGGGTATATATTAAAAAAAAAAATAAATAAATATATCCACCGTCTTTCGTACCTATACATAATATATTATGCGTATACAAACTATATGAAATACTGGTAATATATTCGCTCGGAAAAATTACACATAATTTATAATAATATTATAATAATATCGGACGTCCATCTCGCCAACTTGATTTAACCGACTATTGTTTTACAAAATAATAATAATAATATGATCAATACGCGCGTATTTATATTATTATTATTATTATTATTATTACGGTTGCTAGCGGTATACGTTTTGCAGTAGTGGTATATTAATATTTAGGTATACGTTCAACCGTATATAATAAGGTTACTCGTTATAATATGAAGTCGACTATTTGCTTCGAATATATTATTATTATTATTATTATTATTATTATTATTATTATTCGTAACTATAAGTACAGTTTCCCCTCAACTGTCACATCCATCCGTCGTTTTATTGTAGGCCGATAATAATATTCCGTCCGTCGTTTCTTTGTCTTTCTATTTGTGTTATATCGAGTATAATATTCGCTATTGATCGACGATATTTTTTTTATTCTTTTTTTTTCGAAAAATTACGGTTTGCGTGCGCATATAATCATAATAATATGTGAAACTATATTATTATAATAATATCGCATACAATATGTTCTCGGCTATAGGCGATTTGTATTGTAACTCGATGCCAATAATATTATTATTATAATATTGTGAATTCCGATTATTCGCCATGGATTCCAAATGCGTATTTCAAGGTTTCTTAGTCGTCCAGTAAAATAAGCAAATAATATCTCATTGGTTTTATTATTTATTTTATTATCGATATTTTTATCCCAAACGTCGTCATCTCGTCGTGTACATACCACATCGTCCGGACAACGCGTGGCACATTGCAATATTTATAATAATGATAATAATAATATAAGTTATAAGTACCTAGGTATATACGTGATAACTGATAATTACTCGGAGTTTATAACGAGAATAACGCGTAATATTACTCACAGTGATAATATTTCTTTTATCGGAATGACCGTATGGGAAAAAATAAAAATGTCAAAGGGACGTGTGAAAATAAAAGAATACAAGAGTGAATATAAATTTTCTCCGTGTATAGAAGAGTGTCTAAAATATAATTTAACGACCGTAAACTGTAAATTCGAATAACTTTAAATTCGAATATAGTACCTATATATAATATTATATAATACGTATATATCGTGGTAAACGGAAATATTTAACAAAACGAAAGAAGATACTACCCGTATTATATTATTATATATCGTAGTGACGGGCGTGCTTCAGCCGATTCAAGGACTGATGGTATCTGTACAATATTATAATATTATATCCAATTATATGTTATATATTTTTCTCGCTTAATCGTTCAATACATAATTAAACCTATATAATATATTTACGATAATATTATTATGCCGACTACCGTTCAGAATCATATTATTATATACTATGACTGTGAGGGGCGACGTTATAATATACGAGTATGGGTACCTAATTATTATTTTTCGTTTTCGTTGTTTTACGGAATTTTACAAGATGTAATAATAATATTATATATTATTGTGTAACGTATAAATGTTATAAATGTATTTCATGACATTTTTTTTTTTTTATATATATATATACGTGCGTGTGTGCGACCACTCCTGTCGAACTCGTTTCCGATTAGTTAAAAATCTAATTAACCGCTGTCGCACACCGAAATCCTAAGTATACATATAATACAATCCAAGTATATATATATATACCTATAATACTTAGGAATCATACCTATATACACATTAAAAAACACAGGGTATTTGCTGCTTCTTATCTCCGCGTCAAACATGTCAACAGCGTTGGACAGGAATGAGAAAAGGGAACGAAACCCGAAATAATAATAATAATAATAATAATAATAATAATAATAATAATAATAATAATAATAATAATAATAATAATACAAAATGTAAAATATGTATATAAAATACAAAAACCGATTTCTATCGCCTAACTGCTATTTTATGCTCGGCCGAACGCCATAGAAATATAATATACGTACTTGTTATATATTAAGAAATGTCCTTAACTCCTTACCCATCGAAAATAAAATAATATTATGTTAAAATATAAACAATAACGATTGTGATACATAAACCTTATACCTAACTACCTAAGTACATAATAGTACGATTATTGTGATTTTTACTTTCTATTTTTTTTTTTTTTTTTCCCCCGTACATAATACGTTTTGTTTAAAAGTCCATTTGACTAATAATGCGGCCGCGTGTAGAATACGACAATATAATTAAAGACGAACATCGATATAATGAATGAATATATTATAATATATTAATATGTATCGTATTTATGTCGTCGTCGTTATTATATAGTACGAGTATATAACACTCGGTTAACGACTATCGTCATCGAGGTTTTAATTACGTTTATAAATACGTTCAACCTAAACGCGCGACGTGCGTGTATATTATTATTTCGTCAGATTTTTCTATAAACGATAACTTTACAAATATAATTGTCAATAAATATTGGTGAATCACGAGTGCGTTTGGGGAGGGGGGGGGAAATACTTAACGGTCGCCTTCGGATTTCAACACGGCAGGTCTTCTGCATCGTTATCATGTAATGACGTCGTTATTGACACACGCCATTATTATCGATTTTATTTTTAAATATTTTTCATACGTCTTGTGTTTTCGTCATTCATATAATTATACTAGGACACGGGTTTTGCTAAAACGTGCCGTTTTCCAATTTGTTCGGATTTTAGGGGTGAAATACTCATCAAAATAATACGAGTATAATAATAAAGGTATATAATTCTTCGGACAATACGATAATATATTGTACCGTCCAATTCAATATATTATTGACAGAAAGTATACACAATACGTTACAAGTATTTATAACAATTTATAATATACTGCGTGACACGACGGCCCTCGTTCGCGGCGAACGTCAGTACAGTTTTTAGGCGACCTCCGACGCATCCGCGTTCTTATAATAAAATATCCACTCGAGCACGTCCTCCTCTGCAGGCCGGCCCGCAGTGCACCGCGTCTTCCGAACCGTTTTTCGGGACCCCGACCGCGCGGATTAATGCCTTTTATTATACATATATTATTATTTTCGTCCGACTGCACAAATTGGTGTATACGCCATACGCGACATCCAGTTTATTGTTACATTATATTATTATTATAATATATGGATATATTTTATATATTATGTTTTGTAAAGTATTCGTTATATGTCTTTTTATCGTTGGTGTGTCTGCCCCCGTATCATACAGCGCAGTTACGACATCCTCTCTGTTCTCGAATTCGATAATCGTTATAAAAATCGAACACGCAGGCGGCATTTTTGTCTTTAGAAAACGAAAAACGTTTTTCCGTCGTAAAAAAAAAAAAAAGAGAAAAAAAGAATATATTATTAGTTACGACGCGTGTTATTGTTGTTATAACGTGCGAGAAACCGAACGAAAGAGGAAAAAAATGATGACCCGTTGAATCCGCTCTCCGGAGGAAACTAAAATCGCGAACCGCCGTTTTATGCTATTTGATTTCATACGGGGCAATAAAAAAAAAATAATAATAAATAAGGTCCGACTGATTTACGAGAAAAAAATAAATAAATAGACGTCAAGCGCAGAAGTAGGTAATAGGTATTATATATATACCTTTATTATTATGTGCGCCGACAATCGCCCATGGGGCCATGGCGTATAATATAATAATAATGCGTATACCATAAATTATTATTCTTAGGTGTAAAATATCGCACATCCCATCTTATTTATATATAGTATCGTATGTAGGAAGATTGAGCACAGACTCAGCGGCGGGTCCACAGGGCGATTCTAAGAAATTGAAACCATCCCTTGCATAGTTTTTTTTCGTTGTCACATTCTTTTTCAATTACGTGACGAATAAAAACACATTTTAAGAGTCGCATAATATATACATAGAATAATGGACAGGAAGTTGATATTGTCATCGAAATTTCACACTATTTTTATAATATATCTTCGTTTCCAATTTCCAAATCATTATTTATAAGATACCCACATAATAACTACTATAATATAATATAATGTCTTATAATAATATATTATCAGGGAGAAGTCTAGAAGATTATTATTGACAATACTTATTTTATACATTCATGACCACCCCTATAAAATGGATTTGTCACCGTAGACTTGTAAAATATCCAAATAAAGAATGTCGAAACACTTTCTTTATTGTGTTATCCGAATAATACTTTGAATTATTTATATATCGACATTTAAATAAAATTTATGATTTCAAATTTATTTTATCACGCCGTATATAATATTTTTATTTATTATCAATTATTAAAAATGTCTAATAATATTGGTGTAAAATATCACGAATAATTAAATTACGAGTTTAATTATAAAATATTAAAACGTGTTTAAATACTTTATTTTAATTTTTCTCGCGTTTATTCGAATATATTCTGAATACAATATTATAATTTACTAAAGTGGTATACGTTACACGTACGTTACTCGAACGAAATTGTGCTTATGTGTATAATTGTGTAAACGATTTATAGATATGTAGGTACATAATATTATACATTGATGATAATATACTAAATGTAACTGTTTTTAAGTGTACTGTTTACCGCAAAATTCGTTAAACGCGTTAAAATTATTTTACACGAAAGTTTCGAGAAATCTCAAATTTCTTCCCGATATTGTATGAGTTGATAATACGTATAATAAACTATTGTTTTGTAATAGTTTCGAATAAGAGCATAATTATATAGTGCATTTTATTAAGAGACATTAATATGAGACATTAATTTTCGCGCGTTTTGTCAATTAAATATTATCATAATACAATTATTTTTTTTTAACATCGTTTTTATCAATATTTTTTAAATATAATTTATCAATTATTATAATTATTAAAATTACAGAAAATTATTCTAAAATATTTGCGGTCGACAAAGATAATAATGATATAGTGCTAATATAGTGGTAATAACAAATTAACAACTAATAATTAATAAAAAAAAAAATCAGAAAACTCGTGTGTATAATAATAATTTATATTTTATACTACCCCTACGTTATATAATACTTTATACATATATTATATGTTATATATTATACAGAAATGACATTATATTTTATTCATTGTTTCATCCATATTCATCGTGATTTTCATAATTATTATTAATTATTGTAAAGTGAATTTCGTCCATTATATAGTCCAGCGGAATATTATCGATAAACGCGGTGAAAACATTCCCATTTGAACCATAATATTGTTTTTTAATCCGCCAATTCACAGTATATTTTTTTTTGACGTTTTACGTTTTTGGCTTCATTTTTATATTCATAAGTATTTAATATTTTGGTTTTTAATTTTAATTGAAACGTAATCGTTTTGAATTTTAATCAGGCCGTTTATCATCAGTATATATAGACTGTATAGATATAAAATAGATTTATACGTAGTGAAACACTGAATTGATTATTATTTTATTATATTTTTTGTAATTTGCTCGATCAATGCGTATATCTAACATTCATTTGGCGGGAAAGAATAACATGCCGGATAACATCGTTATATAAGTACCTTTATTATAATATTTTTCAAAAAATACAAATAATTAAAACGTAATGCGAACATTTTTGTTATGTTTGCTAACTATATAAGTAGAAGTAGTTTCTACGAAATCATTCTGCGTACTTCAAGAATAAGGAATAAGAACGTCAAACCAATTATTTATCAAATCCAAACGTGCTTTTTAGACCGTATGCAATTAAGTTGCACTGATGCAGGATGATTTTTGCAAGATATACAAATAATTAAAATTTTTCCTCTGTTCCCATTACAATGATCGTAGTAATATTATTATTATATAACGGACAAACGCATTGTTCGGGCGAAGATAATTTGACTTTTGGCGTATATTACATTTTATTATACTATATTATCAATATTTTCGTCGTGTCTATCGCGATTAGGTTAAAGGCCGACATCAGTAATTTAATAATCTATCGACGGCATATTTTTAATTTAAAAATATTTAATTTCGTTGTTATATTTTATGTATCGTTACGTATATTTTATTTTATTCGTAAAAAATCACGTTCTTCGCGGCTACCGCGGGCTATTCGTACATAATATTAATAACAAATAAAAATATAGTGTCATATTTTGCAACGCGGCGGCCTCGTGTGTTATTTACATATTATATTAAATATTGACGTATGTATACACGCGTATTATTCGTTTGACGTATACTGGAATTATTTATATCTACACGTATAATATTTATTTATTTTTTTTTTTTTTTTGGATTTTATACCTTAGTATTATTGGAATAATATAACACGAACGTCAATAATCGACTGTAAATATATGTTTATATTATATGAACTATCGGACGGATATGTATATGTAAAAATACAATATAATATATATTATTATTTCCCCGCTGCCCGAACTACCGCGGGGTTTATGGCGGCGCATTCGTCGACTATAGAATATTATAATATAATAATAATAATAATAATAATAATAATAATAATAATAATAATAATAATAATAATAATAATAATTATGCTCTTTACACGCCGACGAACGGGGTGAACGACTATACGCGGTCTGTTTTTATATTTTTTTACGACGAACGTCCTCTGGTCCCTTTTATATAATAATTATTATCCCGGTTTTCGCACGAGGTCCCGGGATATGACGCGCGAAGGTTTACGATTCTAAATTTTATGCGGCCATAAAAATTGTTTCTTTAGCAGTCATCGACGTTGCCCTTGTACCGCATCGGTCGAGCATAGTATTATAATATATAATATTTATATATATATATATTAAATAGTATATGTGATAGTATAATACGAGTATAAACGAGCAAAAATGTATTTTATAACACGGTCTGGTTTTATTGCGAATTTGTCGTTTTCTTTATTCTTACATGCACACACACAAGAGGGGCGATTTTATCCCCCGGCGTTAAGGCGTAATTTTTTTAATTGGCAGTTTTTCTATAACGACCCATGATGTTGTATAATTTAATATCGATGTGTCATCACACATCAATTTTCACGTTATTGCGATACATGTATATACATAGATACATATATAGATGTAGGGTGATCAGAATTTTTCGTTGCATCGATATCGGAATAATTATTATAATATATATTGAAAAAATATGTCTGCGTAATTTCTTATTTACTCGTATATAAAAACAAAATTTCGATCGTCCCGTCGATTTAAATTTGAACAACACAATCATATTATATTACATAACACGTTAAATAATAATAATATGATTTATGTCGATTTTTTTTTTTTTTTTTTTGCTATAAGACTATACGTGAATTGAAAATTTCTTACAAACATTTTTAACGACGAACGATTTGATAAATATTTTTTTAACGCGTGCGCATATTATTTGTAACGTGCAAAAATGTAATATAAATAATTAATTATTAATACAATATTGTAATAAAAAAACAATATCTATTATTGTAATCTGGTGTTCGTGTCGTTGTCGTATGAGCTATTATTACATATTCATATTACGGCTTAATCAGTACGCAATAATTATAGTGACCTGTTTTATTCGATCGTATTATTATATTATATTATCAAATTTATATCCACAGTAATTTTCCGCTAAATCGTTGTATATTATATTATACAGTCTCATAATTCACGAACGCGCGCGTTATGTTATCTATAATTTGATAATTAGATATTAATTACACGTAACATAAATCAAGAAGTAAATGTTTTTCGATTGCGTCGCCGATTATAAAATATAATATTTAATACACAATGATATATCACGAATATCCATAATACGAGTATTATCTAGACTTAAATTTATTACAAAATTTTTGTGCATTTTTTATTAGCGTTTGAAGTGGTCGAGTAATTTTTTTTATCAGAAAAACATGGTACGTGAATATAATAATATGAGTCCAAGAATGCAGATATGTTTTCACCGTCTTCGTGTTCACACGCGCTCGATTTGGGTATAATCACGAGGGATTGGACAAGAGAAATATTGTATTTATATCATGTGCTTATATTGAATTATTTGTCGACGAAGGGGAAAAACACCGGTTTGTGGATTATAGGGAGAAGGATAATATAATTGTGTATAGTGTGATGCGTAAAAAACAACGACGTTCAGCGTACATAATGAGCGAATAATAATATATTTTGCTACGATAATATAACGTCATATCATTTAACTATTATCATCTCGTCGATATATATATATATATGGGTACACCTGTTTACGGAGTGATCGAAAAAATAACGTGCGATTACAATATTATTTTATTATTTTTCTAACGCAGTCGTCTGATCACTCTGTATAATATTATATTATTATATTTATAGGCTCGTCTATTACTGAGGTACAAAAATAATAATAATAATATGTTCTTATATTATAATATTGTGTCTTTCTCGGACGGCGTATATATAACTTATTATTATATGTATACATGGAATCGTTTTGTATTGTCAAATGTATGTGTGTGTATTATAATTCCAGAAGAAGAATATTATACAGGCGGGGGGAAAATATTTCGTTTAATATATTATACTTTTGAAGTAGAAAAAAAAAAAACGCTTAACGATCGTATCTGAATATAATATATAATATATTTTTTTTTTTTTTTTTTTTTTTTTTTTTTTGTTCTTGTACTTAACTCGCGGCAGATGCGCGCGCGTGTATTACCTTATAACATAATAATATTAATATTATCATCATATACAGTGTTAAACCCCAACCAGTTGTTCTATATACGTATAAATGCAGCTGCGGTCGTACTATACACGCGTTTTTCACGAGGGTTGTCGACACTAATATTTCGAATATTATGCTAATGGCGGCTGATGCGCGCTGCAATATTGAATTTAATTATTTATACCGCGGTATACGTCATAATAATATATACGTATATTATATTGAACAAGTATATATGGTGCGGTGACGGCATAGAAATTAATTAAGAATCGCGCCTTTTTACGATTTCATTTCGTCCTCCACCCCTCACCCCCTCCCTCATGGCATCCGGGCCGTAAACCGTCTTGAGCTTTAATTTCAAAAGAGTATTTATACAAGCATTTTATTATTATATACATGTATATAATATATTTCTTTTTTCGAAATTTTTTTTTATACGTAACTGCACTAATAAAGGAAATTAAAAACGCGACTCGTAGCCCTATTAAACCCCTTCCATTCTGTTCGTCCGACGACGACGACATCGTTGCGAATAAAACGCGATTTTGTACCGCACTTCTCTCATTGTTTTAATTTTTCGTTTTAATATAAAACACGCCGTTTAACTTTCTTTTTATTTATATTTTTATACTGAAATTTTTACATTACACAAAAGTTCCGTTTTATTATTATTATTATATTTTATTTTTATTTTTTACGTTTCATTAATATATAATAACGTAAAGCGGATAATTAATTTGTCAACTTTTTTCACCGTTCTTTTAACCGGGTATAAATTAATTTACAAAATTAAAGCCCCGATAATTAGTTTTACAATATATTATATTATAAAACATGGACGGTGAAAAATCGATGGAAGACTTATAATAATAATAATAATAATAATAATAATAATAATAATAATAATAAATACACTTTCGAACTCGCCTCTACACAATGCGCTCTTTGATGTGTGTATTTGTTGTATTCTTATATAATACACATGTATAATGTATAAATAAATATTATAATAAAATAAGTTTTATGTAATAATGCGTTATTTACCAGAATTAATGTACTCTTTTAATGAAAACTGACGTTTAATTAAATATTTTTTTGGTGAGACGCACACTGAGGTGCAATATGAATATTGAATATATAATATGTATAATATTTATTATGAATTTATAATATAGAATAAACGTATTATTAATTATATTATATATATGTGTGTTTTTTTTCTGTTACAGGTAAGTTTTTTCCGTGGACAATATAAATAAACAAAAAAAAAAAAAAAGAAATCACAAATGGAAGTGAGAAATGTTATATTATTGTCATTAGCGCAGCGACGTAAAAAAACACCGAAGGAACGCAATTGCGTACGGCATTTAATATTTATATCCGTATATGATATTATATAAATAACTGCATGGAGCATTTTTAAATATATAAAATTAGTTATTTGTATACTTGATAATATAGGAATTGTTTTTCACCGACACCGTTGCGAAAGGTAAAATTTTAACATATATAATATTCAAACAAATTTACACAATACGACGTAAATTTCGAGGGATTATGCCATTATGGGTAATATGTACATTACAATTATTTATAACCGTGTCCAAATAGTTTTATTTTGCAACCCCCATAAAAAGTAATAATGAAATGCGTATATGCTGTCGATAAGGCGTGCAAACATACGTTTGTGTTTATTATACGAACGTATTATATTGTAAAGACTGTACCACACGTGTAAAATAATATAATATTCCCTAAAATACGTATTTATATTTGTTATTGTACAGCGCAATGATACAGAGTGATCGTATTAAACCATATCGTCCTGTGTTTTGAAGACGATTATGTAAACGATGTAGAAAGAAAAAAATGTATTATATATTTTTATTTCACCCTGATTAATGATTTTGTTCGTGCGTTTTTTTTTTCATTATATTTCTATACATTTTTATACGTTCAAATTTTAACGAAACGTCATATCCCATATTTGTAATATTTAAACCGATAAAGAATATTTATATACATTATTAAGTACGTATTGTCGTGAAGTCCATCGTCCGACTACACAATATATACTTAGGGTGACCACTGACCAGGTATTATACAAAAAAAAAAGTACATTTCAAATTAAACCAAATTTACCTTTTAAGAATTATTTCTAATAACAAAAGTTAATAATCACAAGTCGTATTTTTATATCCATTAAATTTTTATTAAATTCTTAATGAAATATAAATTTGAATAAGAAACAATAATTGTATAAAACTAAATACGAAATAGCCAAATAGGTACTAAATTAAAACGACCATTTAATAACATATATTGATTCATTTATATATTATTTTGTTGTTAACTACATATTTAAAGAATTAATTATGCAACTTATAGAGTTTTCGTTTAATTTTGAGATCCGTGGATTACATTTTATAAGTTCAAAAATTATTTTTATATTCATTAAACTTTTATGATATCCGGAAGGTTTTTAAAAATAAGTAAGTACGTTTGTATGTACTGAACAGTTATATTATTTAGTATACATTAGGATATTCTCCAAAAAAGAGCCTTATGTCCTATTAAAATAAGTACGTATGGTCACCCTAAATATACAGCAAGTATTGTATACGTCGTGTTATTCCGAATCTTTTTTTAGTTTTATAGTTTATCTTCCCGTTTGCGATTTCATATATAAATTATTAACAACAATGACCTATATTATAGGTATATAAAAACGGTTATACGGAAAATGATTATTTTTAAATTTTTTATAAATCCTATCGGTTGTGTTTCTTTAAAATTGAATTTCGATTACGAGTAAAATCGTGCGTAAAAGACACGCGATAAAAAAAAAAAATAATACCGTAATATATTCATAATATTATACAATATTACGAATAATGTTTTATGTTTTCAAAGTAGATAATTGTCAGATATTAAATCGGTCGGATAAGCGTGACATTGAAAATACACCCATGTACGGTGTGCATAAGAAATATGTTGTTAAATACATATTATAACATTACCTACCACATTTATACCAACTACCATGTGTTAGGTATATTATTATAAATTCTAATGCCGTGAGACGATAAAAACGATAATGTTACATTATAATGTCGACTACAAAACATTGATTTCGAATACGAACTGTAACCGATAATATATAGGAAATAACGGTTAAAAACTATACCGATTAAATATTTTAAAATAATAATATAAATAATATTGTTCTCGAGTGAAAACGAATACCGCGCTTGATTGTCCGCGACGTTTGGTTTATTTTTATGTGGCGAGGGTGAAATGTGAAGAAATCAACCATCATAATAATATTATTATTGCATTTTATATAAAATAATAATTATTATTTATGCGCAATGTTATATTGTTGTTTTCGCGGATAGACATCGCGTGTCGGCGGCAGTCGGCACACGCGCGGTGAAATGAAATAATAATAATAATAAATTAATAATAATAATAATAATAATAATAATAATAATAATAATAATAATAATAATAATAATAATAATAATAATAATAAT
>JAIUCT010000024.1:3143491-3156571 GCA_021307375.1 Tetraneura akinire
ATTATTATTATTATTATTATTATTATTATTATTATTATTATTATTATTTTAATGGCGGCGTTTAAAAGTATTCGACAAATTAAGTAATAATAATAATAATAATATGTAGAATGTAGTTTATACAGTCGTTTATTTTTCTCCAACGAGACCGTCGGCGGGTATTTATTAATATTTCTTTTTTTCTGCCATGAAATTCCGGTAAATGCTCTTGGGTGGCCCGAGTGCGCATTATATAGAAAATATAATAATAATTATTCACAGGAAGTCAGTTTGCTTTGATTTCGCCGAGCGCGGCGAGACGCCAGACGCAATATGCCTATATATAGGTAAGAGCGGGTCGGACATTTTATACACATCGACGGTGGCGGCGCGGCAGCTTTCTCGCGTACGGAAGGCGATTTTGTCGCGCTCGCGTGTGCGCGCTATAAATTGTACGCACGCCGGCGATATTATAATGTAACATAAATCATAGGTACCTACAGTCATTTTATTATTTATAGAATATTATTATTGTAGGTAGGTACCACTTTACTTTATAGCAGAGAATTCCGCGCGGACACTTTTCAAAAACCATTTTAATAATAAAAATAATAATAATAATATATATAATATATCACGCGCGCATTAAGTGTTTGCTCGCGTGTCTAATGTTTGACGCCGGACTAATTGGCTATCGGGGAAAACAATAAAAACTATGTAACCGTTATTGCATATTATGGAAAGTATATTATTAATAAAATAAGTGCGAGCGTTATACCTAGGTGCCCGTAATGTTATATACCGTGGTATTATTACACAATAATACAATATCCTTGATCGCGTCGTTCCCGCGCGCGCAACATTCAAATCTTACGGCGGGTCGACTTAAAAATATTCGATAATATTATTATACTGTAATCGTACGTCCATATAATACAGTATATCTGTATAATAATAATATATTTATTGAGATCGTGTCTATAATTTATATAAATCGTCTATAAAAATTTTTTTTACGATATCATTTTAATGTCTCTAATATTATTATAGTTAATATACGTTGCGAACGAGTAATTTTCAACCGTGAATTTTTAAACGTCCGACTAAGTACGCGCACAAAAAATGTATATATTATGTTATATTATACACGTCGGCCACGTGCGTGGATAAAAAAATATTAAATAAAAAAAAAATCACCGCACGACGCTGTTATTTTGAACGGGTATGAAAAGGAAAAAAAAATAACAGTGATTACTGATTACCTTACGATTAAATTACGACCGTAATGACCCGAGTACATTATTATAATGGATATTATATCAATTGATACATCCCGCGCGCCAGCCGATACCGATCGCGAAATGTTCAGATACAATAATAATAATTATGTACCTTGGTATAATAATGTAATATACGATTCCCGATTTTCTTCGTAAACCTAATATCATTATTTTTAATATAATGCGCACTGTTGTTTTGTTGTCGCTACTAATGAATAATATCGATTGACCTACCCTCCAACGAATAATAATAATAATAGAAATGATAAAAAAAAAAAAAATCGATGACTGACATTACCGCGTACCGGGTAATAGGTACACCGCATAGCTATAATATAGAATGCCGAAGACCGCCGTCGTTGAAATAATACGAATTTCGATCGTCGTCTAAATTATTTGCGAAATATTTTTGTTTCTTTTGTATTCTACGAACTAACGATGACGAAATCTGGCCGCATGTTGACAAAGTTAATATTTGACATTCCCACGCGTACATCCACTTATATTTTCTCTTCAAAAAGAACTGAAATAGCTATATATGTGTATATATATATATATATATATATATATATATATATAGTATATAATGATTATCGGGCATTAGTTTTAAGTGTTTGCAAACTCAAACTATAATGGTAAGTATATTTCTTTATATCATATACGCCATGTCTTTATAAAACTGTAAAAGGATACGATACGATTGTCTTCTTCTGTATAATGTATAGTATTATATACCTAACATTAAAAATGAAAAATGACTTATACGATGGCACACCAGGAGGCACAAGAGAGGACATACATATTAAGACTTATAAATAATTTCAATTGATTTAAAATCGAAATATACCATAGGGTAGTAAATTTAAAAAAATATTTAATATAATTTCAATTTTCTTTCTTAGTTGTTAAATATTTTTTTTAAGTATCTTATGTACAATGTACAACATTTAAAGTTTTTTATACTTTCAAATTTTCAATATATATATATATATATATAGACTTTGTATATTGTGTCGTTAAGAAATGTAACTTTCTAAAAAATATATAATAATCAATATTATAACAATAATACTATATTTATTGTGTCTAAATATATATGTAATAATATGTATTATATTCTCATCCATTAAATCGATTTTTTCTTTAACTTAAATGGAGTCTTGATGTTCCTATATAGAGCCTCGGGGCACGTTTATATAACACGCTTTAATAGTAGAATCAGTATAATATATTTTTGTTAATAGCTATCTCATGCTTCCATAGTTAAGCTAATGGTTATTTTATTATTATCATTTGCCGTTTATCGATTTTTAATTTCCATTGTTATCACTAAACGTTTGTTACTGCGGACTTATATGGTATATATTATTATTATTTATTATTATTATTATTATTATTATTATTATTATTATTATTATTTATTATGATTATTATTATTATAGACAATTAACCGCACATGTGCGCGCAAACCAATAAAATAAAGTTCGAATCGGCATGATTCACTATATTATGCGCGCATACAGTACCACCCACTTCAAGTTGTTAGTTAAACTACACGACAATAATACATTCGTTGCAAACCTTTTAACATAATATATATAAGAACATTGTTTCGTATTCGAAATAAATTGCATATTCAAATAAATTACACTCGAAACGAATCGTCAGCGCCCGTCGTAAAATAGGGATATAATATGTTAATATACTGCTTGACGATGGAAATCGTTAAAATGTAACTATATACATAATATATATATATAAATAAAATATAGATTATAATAATATATATTAAGTATATTATATATGCATTGCGTTGATAATAAAATTATTCGTAACATTCGTACACGCGCCCTGCAAATATAATGTTACTATAATGGACGTATCCCGAGTCTCGACGAAAATATTTCGTATAAATAACTGCGAAAATTTAATCAGGCCATTATCATAATATCGTAAAATAATTCAACGATGGACGTTGAGGTATATAAGTGTAAGGTTTTCGTCACAGTTAAAGACGTATCAATACACAGATTACTCAGGAATGGAAGATACCACAGTATTGGCTTTCATAATAATTATATTAATATTTTGTTGGGTTTTAAAAGCGTCGCTAAACGAACGTCCTGTCTCTCCCGCTCCGTGTCTCAAAGATTTTTTTTTCTCTAGATTTTCTTCGCGTCGTTGAGATTCGCTTCTCCTACGGAAGTTCGCGATCGATTCTCTTTACCTCGTATAATAAATATATCTATATACGAATTACGAGCATATATGGAGGTACCTATTAAATAATGTACGCCCACGCCGTATCGGAGAGTATATGGCGAAAAGCTGTGTGAGAAATGGCGGAGGGTTAGGGGTGATGCAGACTATTCTATCTGGGCAAGCATCTCCTCCCGGTCGGGTTTGGCTTAGGTCCAACCTCTAAACGACCACGGTATAGGTATACTGCATATTATACGAATAACGCATTGTTTTTTGAGATATATTTATATATATATTATGCGTGATGTGACGGGGATTCACGAGGGATGTCTTTCTTTTTTTTTTTTTTTGGTGGCGATTGAAAAAAATAATTACTATTGCTGGGGATGACCGACGAAGGAGAGAAAATAATATAAATATAAAACGCTGAGGTCATGGCGACGGTGATAGTCGTGTCTCCGACGATGATAAACGGCAAGACGTCGGTTTGATAGTTTTTTTCCTGTTATACTAACGCAATATTCTTATCTGTTCATTCTCATCTGTAAATTCTTGGTTGCGAGCACGTTATATATCACGCGGGTTTCATATACGAATGTTTACATGTATATAACGTATACCAGGCCTTCGGAATATATTGAAACATGTTCTCGTCGTGGCGTGGGTACCTGATTTTTTATTATTATTATTATTATTATTTTATGTATATATATACTTATTCCCGGTCGCGTCTGTTTTTTTTATACAAATATATTATAAAATAGGTGTACAATATTTATATATTTATACGGTGCGAATGAATAATGGATCCGTTTTCTCCCTTCACGATATAATATGCGAAAACCGTCAGGGCGTACAGATATATTTTGTACGAGGTTCTTGCGTGATGACCGCCGTGATAATAATATTTTCCGGAAGAAGTCTTAAATTTAAAATTTTTACTCTCTTATACTTTTTCCTTTCGAAAAACAAATTTTAAAAAACATCACACTATATACACACTTATGGCACTTTTTGACAATTTTCGAACAGTCTATCGAAAAATATGAATTCTTGTAAATTCGTATTATATTGCGACTGTAATTTTTATCGGTTATTCCACGACATTTCATAGAAGAATAAAAATTCATAAATTTGAAATATATTATATATTAAACGCATTCACTATATAATAATATACGTATACATTTTACTATATTATATTATATCCGAACATAATATTTGGAATTTCGTCCGACGGATAATATGATTTCTTCTTTTGTGCGTCACCGGGACAAAGTAAATTTCATAATGGCAAATCTTTCAGCTAAAAATTATTATTATTATTATTTTGTTATACGTCTTATTAAATCTCTTTGAACCCTGTGTGCTCGATGAAAAACGGAGTAATGCCAGTGATGTAATAATTCCAAAAAGAGATGTTATAATATATATATAAAAAAAAGAATCGTGTCCTAGAACGCGCTGGCGCACGGATTAACTTATAACTTCTTAAACATTTTTTTTTTTCGTCAAAATAATATTCTGCGAACGCGCGTTTAGAAATTCGTTCTAAATTCCGTATATTTATGAATGTTTCATATAGATAACCTCTATATCCAGCGTATATATGAATTATTTGTAATTTACAATTTATTATTATTTTCTGTTGATTTGTACACAAATTAGGTATACCTATATAAACAGTTTACGGCAGAATTATTATATATTATATTATTTTATAATAATGAAATATCGATAAACGATAGTTGTCGATCGAGACGAATTTGGTTATAATGCGGTCGCCTCGCGTTGGTTTTTATGGGCATGCCGTCGACTGTGCGGTCATTGTGCATAATATTGCGTATAATCGATCGCAATTGTTGCGAAATCCGGTGAAATCGATTAACGGCATTGATAACGGAATACATATAAAATTAATGCGATTAACATTGTCGATAATAATATAATGTCCGTATTATGGAAATGAACACGGTCGCACATAATAATGTCTACGAGGCTGAGTACTCTGCAGAAGATACGCGCATCAAAAGGTATAGATTTTGCGAGGTTAGAATTTATACAATATACAGGGTGTATTCCAGATGTACCTACTCGATGATCTATAGACCAGCTTATACATTATGTTACCTACTATATATACGTATAATTGTTCACTCATATTTGTAAATTTTTAATTTTTCCGTGTTTACTGGAGTGAATAAGTATAAAAAATATTGCATAGTATACCTACTTGAATTTAAAATAAATATTATTAATATTGATTAAAAAACACAAACACAAATCAGACTTTTACCATTCACTCTGTATAACGTAATACTAATAATAATACATTATACGCAATCATGCAACTGTGGTCTATGTGTTTGTTTATTTCATCGGTATATGACGGTATAATATATACAATAGTATACCATACATATACCAATACTATATGGTAATAATATACGTGTACCCACGCGTAATTTCTTTGTAAACGCACTTATATTTAATTGAAAAATAATACTCGTGTGCGTGTATGTATATTTTAGTCGTAACACGATTTCTATCGATTATTTTATTAAATTTGTTTGGATCGATTGCTCGTTGGTCGCAGAACAATGTATAATTATTTTTCACCGTTCTCTATACACAGCTACCTAAATATTATTATATAAACTCCCGCACTTCTAGATAATATTATACGCTGCTTTTATTTACGTTGCGGTAGGTTCAAAATCAAAATTTACGGTACGGCGAATATTTTTATTTAAATCAATTTTTTCGATGCGGTCGATTTTAAAATCGAATATAATAAAACCACTATTATAATATAATATATATTTATTAGACATAGCCCTGCAGTTTATTCTTTTGCTATTTTAAAGTGGTCACCGGTTACTGGTGACTTAATATACTTATATTATATAAATAATGTTATTTTTTTTTATTTATTTATATCGTTATATGTTTATAATATATACGTATATTTAACTTATGTGGTTTTAGTATGTTGTTCAAATTTAGATATACGAGTATAATAAATCATTGTTAAATTCGATATTATTTTCGTCAAGTTTCCAACGGATTTTAGAACCGTTTACGAGGTTAGGTAACCTCGTATTTGCAAATTTCATACACGTTTTAATGGATAATTCCACAAACAGCAACGATATTATATATTATTCCAATCCGTGATAGTTTTAATATACTAATATATTGTTTTTGATTTTATTCCGATTTAAATATACGCAGTATATACAACACGTAAGATGTAAATATAACACGGAAAAATGCCTATTAGCTAATAGTAGGTACTACTTAAAAAATGGTCAAAAAAAATAAACTAATAAACAAATAAATTAAATTTTTTTTTATATATATATATTATACATTAAAAAACGGTGTAAAGTTTTTCTCTCGTAAAAAAGTTATCTCTGTTATATTGTTACGCGCATGTAATTCAGTATATAATTATGCATATTGTATATTATTACATTAAAACTGCGGGTACGTGACATTGTCGTTGACTATATAATAGCCTTCTGCAGTTGTAGTGAGTATATAGTCAAAGTATATAATTTTACAATCGTAAAAAAACGTTAACGTTTACGTTAGTAATTTAGTATATAATTATATATATATAGTTTTATAGTGCACATTAATGCAACTGCAGTCTCTAAGCCAGTGCATCCGTAATGATGACCTTACGTCAAGATTTTGGTTTTTGTCCAAATATAATGTCCTATCTATATCAATATTTTCCCCGACCGTTGGATCGCGACTCGAAGTTGGGTGGTCAAATATTTTTGTTGGGTAGATTTCTGCTCGACCGCTATAGTATTGTAAACTGTAATAATATTATTCGGATAAAAATTTCATACTTTGTATTCCAAACATATTTTTATTTATACAATTAACAGTATTTATATTATATGTTTATGTAATATTCGAATGAAATATTTCAACGATCGAATTGATATTTTCTGACGGTCGTCGTAATATTATCGAATTTAGAATTTGTGGATCGCTATGATCGAAAAGTCGGGAATCGACGGTGAACATATGATTAAATATTGATAAGGATGAGAAATAATAGAATAGAAAAATCACGGTCTCGAGTAAAACGCGCGCGATTGACGTTTCTCGCGATGGGGTTTTCGGCAAAACCGCCGGGGTTCTTTTTTTCAATTTCGAAAAGTTTCCGGTGTGTTCTTCGTCATCATTTACCAAATACACACACACATATATATATAGACACGTTTTACGGCAGTATAGATACGGTCAAATAATAAATGACCGCGTCCGTCCTCGGGGTATTATTATATACATTATGATTGACGGGAGCTAGTGTCCTGTGACCCATGTCCTGCGTTTGCTTATATATAAAATATATCCTTATGATATATAATAAATATCCTTCGCTCTCTCCTTCTTGAAAATTCCGGAACCCTCGATTTCGTCTTTGTCGGTTAGGTCGCCGTCCGCGGGGAGTACTCGCCAAAGTTCCCGGCCGTCCAAGTCCCGTCTTTAGACCGATTCCTTTATATATATGTTATGTAGCATTGTGTTTCATAACATTTATCGGGGATATTATTATATTCAATTTTACCCTTATCATATTATTGTGCAACGTCGCACTCTCGATTCACGGGGTCAGATTTTGACTGGACACAATATTATAATAATTATATAAAATACGTAAATATATTATGTAATTATCCTTATTTACGCGTAATTACAAGAGTCAAGGAGGGGCGAATCAGTCTTTTCGACAAATATATGTTTTTTTTTAAATATTTTTTATGTTCCGGTCGTACATTACAAATATATCTGTGCACGTCTTATATCATTTTTAAAATTATCGTTTTATTATTACATGTATTATATTGTAATAATATATTTTTATTATTTATTATTTATTATTATTTTATTATTTTATTATTTTATTTTTTTTATTTGTAGCGATTTCGATTATTATTTCAATTTTAACACGTTCGAACGTGACGCGCATTAATTCGAATTTTTTTTCTCGTACGTCAAATTATACCGCGTATAAAAATTATAACAATTAGCGCGTTTTTTATATACCACAATTATACGAACGGATAAAAAATTTCGTTCTTGAATGTATTATATTATTGTTTTATTCTATTGTTCCGAGTATAATTCGTATTATATTTTTCCACGTATACTATCGCGTTAAACGCAGTCACACGCGTATACAAATTATAATCATTGTAATATTATGCGATTATAATATTTGTGTTTATACCAGCGTTTTTTTTCTTTTTGCGATTTAAAAACAAAAAAAAAAAAAAAAAAAAAAACGTTACTTTTGCCGAATTAGTCGTTTTTTTTTTTTTTACAATAATAATAATTTGTCCTTTTCTTTATGAGTGAAAACGTAAAAGTCCTTCAAACCGCACTCGTCTCTCGTATATAATATAATTGTTATTGCCGTATGCGTATTTTGAGCTTTACAATATCGGAATATCCAAAATTTATTTATTTTTTTAAACTTATTGTTGTTATAAAAAACGTTCGTATATTCGACTATCAGATTATAATATGATAATAATTATAATACGTATATAATAGCACGCCTAGGGAAATCGATTTTAATTATATAATCGTATTCACACTTTTTTTTTAAAATATTATTTATTTACAATTTCAAAACCAGAACTATAAAAATATATTTCCCATCGTCGGTGTTCGTGCGTCGCGTGCGTTCGAGATCGCGTTTCGTTCTTATTTTTATTTTTTTTTTTTATCGCTTCCATTACGCGCGGCGTCGTCGGAAAAGTGGAGGACGTTCCCGCGCGAGTCGTTAAACGCGTCGCGGGCGTAAAAAATGTCGTCGGGTCCTGTTGGACAGAATATTATTACATATTATATAATAAATATATTGTATTCCTATATTATGTCCGATTTATTATCATTTTTTATTAATTATTTTTTACGACCGAATTATCGCGTCGGGAGGACTGCAATGACGTATTATGTTATATAACGCGTTCTACCGTATATAACCGTGGTAGAATTTGAAATTTCCCACACGGATGTTTGCAGGGGTACGTATATATAAGTATATTATGCATATACGATGACGGAAAGAGAGAGTAGAAGAAACGATAAATAAAAATATATAATAATCTCATAATAAAAAAAATGAATTTCAAAAAAAGAAAGAATAGTCTAGTCTCCCCGTACGTATATATCATATTATATTATATATAGGATGTTGCAACACGGTACAACTATTATATCGTAATATTATATGTATAGTATTATAATAGTCGTCTGCACATCGAAGAATTATATACGTCATAATATAATATTTTACGACGTCGATAATAATTAGTTTTTCGTCGGACTATATTATACGACTTTTCCCCTGGACGAATAACGATGATAATATAATCGTTGGATCGTGATGTCCTCCGAGTGTCTATACGTTAAATATATATATTCAAATACGAACGTGTCGTGTGTACGATTATACACTCGTAAGTATGGACTTTTACAAGAGTGTATTGTTTTTTTTTTTTTTTTTTTATTGTTTTTTCTTTTTTTATTATTTCAATAGCGTCGATTTTTTCAACTTTTACCGCGACCGCAACGCCGTACGTATATACAAACATAATAATATATTATATGATTATTGATATTCCGATATGTATAGAGGTAATCGAATTGCGTTTTCTATCGTAAAACTCGTGAAGTTTGACTTAAGGTTAAAAATATACCCGTATGAAAATATTATTTGTATAAGGAAAAATTCACTCTATTCATATTATAAACGACCGAACGGAATAAAAACAAAATATTTTCCAAAGTGCTTTCCTTATGTATACGCCATGTAGTATATACCTTTATATATAATACTATAATGTAATATTATATTCGTCATTTTACGCGTAAACGTGGAAAAAGGCTATACATATATATCGCAGCGTCGTCGCGGACGACACGCGTTTGTCAATAATTCGAATCCGTTTTGCAAATTTCGCCAAAGTTATATTCTATCCGTACTTATACCATTTATCATATTGTAGCATAAATATTATATATATAACTTCACGACGGCACACGAATATTTTTTATACCGCGTTTAATCCCACGGGTTGTTGTGCAGTGCGGTATACTAAATTATAATATAATATAATATATATATATATACACATGATTTATCTCCGGGTCTGCGCAATGCAACCGCCGCCGACTTTTACCGATCTCAAAAACCGATAACGTAAACGTAAAGAGAGAGAGAGAGAGAGAGAGAGAGAGACATCAACTATTTGTACCGTGTATCCGTGTTGGACCCCGAAGGCTCATTACGAGAAAACGGCCAGACTCGGGTTATAACCGCGTATATATATCTACCTAGGTATATATAATATATATATAATATAATATACCTATATTATGTACCGTGGTATATGTGCAGGACGTATTATATCCTTAATTCTCGGGGCGAACACGACGGTTCCTGCAGGTCGGGTCAATTAAAATCGAAAACCTTTTTGTGACGTTTCTCACACAGTATCGCCGCATATGCATATTCAGTCACTAATTAAATATTAATAATATTATATACGCATATTATATTGTTATGCACGCGTTTATATATATATATATATATATATATAATAAAATTATATATGTAGATACCTTCTATGTAAGGACCTTCGGAATATATTATTATAATCTGATATCGACGGTCGTTTCCCATCCCTTATAATAATATATATATTAAAGTTAATATTATATTCACACTCGTTTAATTTTATAATAATAATGCTATCAAATCGAAAACGGTCGTTGCAGAGCTCACGAGAGCCGGCGGCGGGCCAATAGTGGGTAGGTATATACAAATCTACCCTCGGATGAATATTTCTTCCGTAATAATACGTCAATTATAAATTTATAATAATAATATAAGGTTAAGCTCAGAGCGTGACATTTTGTCGGGGTTTATTCGTATGGTAATAATCAGAGCTTCGTCAGTCATCGATACACCGCAATTCCTGCTACATATAGATTAAATTTGATATTATAATTTTAGAGAATTTACCCATTATATTATTGTGGCTACTAAAAAATTCCTTTTTTTTTTTTAAGTCGATGTTAATGATTATAATTTATAAGCATCATACTGGAATATTGTTTTTCTAGTATATAAACATATAGGCGTGGTCAGACCTTTACAGCAGATGTTTGCTGAAGTCTGAAATATTCATAAAAAATTCTTGAAAATTATATTCGTCTATTTTACATTATAGAATATAACCTACACTCACATAGTAATAAAGTATACGTTTTCTCACTTAAGTTAAATAAGAACTGTGCTAGTGTTTAATGATGAACTAAATTGATGTATTATAACAAAAATATATAAACCTACTACCTAGTATTTACCTAGGATTTCATCGCATGATAACAAGTCTGCACTACAAAAAAAAAAAGCAGGTGTTTCTGTAGTATATCCAGCAATACCCCGATACCCGTAAACACGCCTATGAGTATAAATTATAATGAACACAATTATAATTTGGTCAATAAATTTTACGATTATTTATTTAAAGTTATATAATTTCCATTTGGTAGCCATTAGTTGTCATTTGACGTTTCACAAAAATATCAATAAATAAATAATATAACTTTTACTATCTGTCACATTATAATATAAGACCGTACTTTATGTATTATGCGATACCTACGTCATAATAAGTTAATCCGAATGGTAATAAATATTTATCAAAAATCAAGTTCAAACACGACAAAAACAAACAAAACAAAACAATCCTTTCAAATAAAGGCGTGTATAATATAATGATAACATATAATGATAATAAAAATTTACGTATATTGTGGTAGGAGGGGAAAAGTACATAATATTATTTTGTCTATATGTAATATACTAATATATATTATAATAATGATGCAAGATAAAATATTTGTCCCTTGACCGTTGTTCAAATAACGCGTGTTATATAAAATCGAACTTTCTCGTTCACGACAATGCTCGTATATTTATTTATGTATCTAAAAATATAACACAATAAGTCACTGTTAAAAAATTAATATATCTATGTGTTATTACAGCGGTCGTTGATCATGACTGATTTATGCGTGATGTTTCTTTTATAACCCGTATAATAGTCGCGCTATCGTATCGCGTCACTTGCTGTTATCTTTATTTAGGACCACCAGGAACTAATTATTAAAAAAAAATATAAAATACTATCTAAAAAATATTATTATAAAATACCATCCGGTGTCGAGAAAAAGCGCGTAAAAAAAGATATATATATATAAATATATATATAAAAAATAAAATAATACGATAAAACGATAAAACGTCTCAGAAATGGGAGACGAGATCGCATTGTGCGATATGGGCGCGTGCTCAAATATAGATTTGCTTTTAGCAATCCGTCTTATAACGACAAAAAACAAACAGAGGGTGCGCGAGACAGCCACTCCTCGAGCCCATTAGTCTCTCTTCGTTCTTGTATATACTCGTATTATTATATTATATATACAAAATCCACCTTGCGTATATTACGCCAGTTCAGAATAATAAAAATAATAATAATAATAATAATAATAATAATAATAATAATAATAATAA
>JAIUCT010000024.1:3156581-3178858 GCA_021307375.1 Tetraneura akinire
AATAATAATAATAATAATAATAATAATAATAATAATAATAATAATAATAAAAATAAAAAAATAATAAATACGCCTACGTGTGATATTTCCGCGAGCAGTGAAAAAAAAGTTGCTAAATTGTGCGTGACTTTCGACGATAATCTCATTATCAGTACAGATAAAATATACGATAACAATGTTATAACGCGGCATATATTTCGAAATATATATAATAATTGATTATTTGAAATCGGGAGATATATAGTGATTATAAAATATATTTCGATCTGTAAATTGCAATATACGAGTGGGATTAGTAGGAGTACGTTTATATATATATTTGTATTTTTCAATTTTTAGAATTTTCTTTAAATATCGCGAGTTTTTAGATTTCATAAACAATACAATATACTTTAAATGTTATGTTATGTTTGCATTTTAAACGTCGTGTTTTTCACTCTATAATAATATTATATCATATTCGTTATATTTTACATATTATAATCGATCTAATAATTCTAATACAAATGCAAATAGAAATAAAATAGAATATTATACGTGTAACCGTTATACACTCGTACACAAATTATTATAATATTACGAATATAATTATGTAATTTATATCTTCGAGTCGACATAATAATTAATGATTAGGTAGATAATATTATATACTACCTACATATTATATTCGAACGAAAAACACTAACCAGTAACCATCATATGGTATGTCGTTGTCTTCAATACGATTCCGAACCGGGTATATTTTTGTTTTTTTTTTTTTTCATTAGTCATTACTTCGTAATCCAATCGTACCGTAAATAATGCGTTGTTGGTGTAGTATAATATATTGTGTGTTTATAAATACCATTATTCCTACATAATAATAATATTATTATTATAGGTAATCTACTAATATATATCTGTAACGGTTTTTAAGGATGAAAACACATTACACGAGTAGAATCGTTGGACGAATATATTATTTATTATTATTATTATATATTTTTTTTTTTTTTTATGTAGGGTTTGGTATATATTATTAAATTTTAAATAAAGTTTAAGGTTATACAAACTATACACGACCCTGCTCCATACTGCAGAGTAAATCTTTTACGTTTTCATAGAAATTTATTTGTTTGGACGCAATTATTATAATTATTACATACGTGTATTTTTATTTTTTCACATATTTTTCAGTTATTGTGCATTCGGCGCCTATACACATAATAATAATACACGAGTACTGTATTATTAAAACTACACGTCATATCGTGTGCCGCTTGCGTACAATATTTGTCCGATAATTATAATATTCTAACCTAAAAAAAAAAAAAAATTAAAATTGCTCCGTATTTGTACACGCGAAAGAGTACCCATATACGAGTACATATTATATTATTATTATATACCTACGTAAGAATATAATATTTCTGTTTTCCTTTCTTTAACTTCGCTTTTGTGATAAAATTATATTATATAAATATGGGCATAAGGCGTGTGGGCGTGCAATTAAAACGTTGTAGCCGCAACGACGATAATGATAATAATAATAATAATAATAATAATAATAGGTACCTATAATGACTAATATGCAATCGATATCAGATAATGCACATATTATAATAAATTAAATTCATTCGACCGTCCGAGTTGTGTTCACGGGCGTTTAAGTAGGTATTATCTCATATAATATTATATAGGTATTATGTATTATTATATACAGAGCGATCTGTAGAATTTGTTTTCGAAAACAAATCGGTAAATTATATTATGTATATATAATACGTTAAGCTCGCCGTAAAGTATAATATTTTGACACCGCCCTGTATATTATTATATATACGATATATAGGTACCGTGTACGCGTGCAATACGTATAATACTCGCCATTATGCGCGATTTGTCTCGTGCGCAATAATACTATATACATAAAATACCATATTATATTATTTTATATAATAGATAATATCTAATCGTTAAAATATAATAAACTATACGCTCTTCTTTGTCGTCGAGATATTATTAATATTACATAATATTATATTTATATCCATATTATGTCGATTGTCGTCCTCTGCTGTGTATATGTAATATGTATATATAAAATATCGATCTACTACCCTTTACTCTACACTCCTATACCAATCGGTTTATACGCTCGGTTATACTCGATCGAGTGTATTACGTTTAATATACGTATAATATAATATTACGTATTGGACAAAAATTCAATTTGAAATCCGATTTAATTTTTATATATATTATTATTATTATTGTTTTATTGAATTTCGAGAGTGTATGACTGCGCATATACGCGTGTACGCATGTTGTATTATTAGTATAAGCGAAGAGCTCACATAATAATAATAATAAATGTAGTTCCGAGTTCGCCATTAAAATAGGGGCTGTTGGTCGTGGCACCCCGCTGGATTTCCTAAAACTAAAAAAAAAAAAAAAAAATATCCTTATCCCGATTGTATAGTTTACAATATAACGTGGTATAAACGCGATTATATAAAATATTATAATTTGTATTATCGAAATTTAGACGATATATTATATAGTGCTGTTGTGAAAGGGGAAAAACCGATTGAAATTTCATCACTTCTGATTTCAAGAGAGTCGTTCTATATGACGTCCCGTGGCGTGACACGTAGGAGATCGCGTGCGAACCACAAACGAGTCGTAATTAAAATTTTCATTTCCTTTCGATTCTATTTTTTTACGAATGATATATTTTTTAATCAGGGCAATGTCGCCATATCGCGGAGTGTAATATTATTATTACATATGGCATTACTGCAGACCCAGTTTTTGTATACATATTAGTTTTTTATTCTCGGATAAAAGAAAAAAATAATCTTCTATATATCCTCAATTGACTATATACTCGTGTATTATAATATCGGATGTATAAATACGCAAGAAATTTCCTTTTTGTTGTATGTATAGGATATTTTATTATACATTACATCATATTATATACCTACATATACGATATACAGTGTCTTTGATAAAGAGAAAAGAAAAGCTCAATTTCGATTTTCCACGTCAACGTTCATATAATATCTCAGTCGGAGATCAAATATAAATTATCGAAACAATACTGCAGATATCTTTAAATGTTATATATATTTCGTTTAAAAGTCACCATAACATAACATAAAATTGAATATTATTGAAATATATTATTTATTATTATTATTATTATTATTATTATTATTATTATTATTATTATTATTATTGACACATCGTATTGTATTATATTGCGACTTTGACTATTTGACGATGAAGACGCGCGTTGTTACGCTGCAAGTGGCGATTATCATACCCATATAACCTAACCTAATATTTTATGTCGATTTTCGAGAGTAACCGTGGTTATATAAGTATAAACCCTATAGTGTACCCTATATTTTCTATACACACAAAAAATATACACAGCTGTGATACGATCGATTTCACTGTTATTACTCGTGTATTATATAATTATTATATATATGTATATTATATATATATACAGGTTTTTATAGGTATAGTAGTCATTATGAACTCTTTTACTCGGTATAGAAGATGAAGGAAAGACAAAAAAAAAAAAAAAAAATGTGCGTAAGGACATCAATCACTCGGAAGTAAAAAAAAAAATTTCGTACATCTCTAAAAAGATTAGGTTAGGCGCGTAAAAGTAATAATATGTGCGTGCGTTAATCATCTCTACAAACGCACATCGATCATCCCCGCGGTGGAAAAAAATCGACTAGCGGTCTATACGCAGCTTGTGATAACGTTTTAATAATATATTATACGTTTTGTATCATTATGATATATCTGAAAACAGATTATTCCGTACAAAAACCCATTTGATTTTCGAACCTAAACAAAGTTTTTACACGATATTATCAATATACTCGTATATATTATAGAATATTAATAAGCTTATAAGTTTATTTATAATAATATTTAATCCAATCCTATTTTAATACATTATATTATTTAATAATAATCATTCTTCAAATAAAAAATTCATTTTTCGAAATCTAATAATTAAAGTACTTAAATTTTGAATTTAACATTTTTTTTTTTTTTATTATTTATTATAATTATTTTACGAAGACTATTGTTAGAAATAATAATTTTTGTTCAAAAATTACACATCGATTTAATGCGACCAAATTGAACTCTCGCTGGTTTTTTTTTCTTTAAACGTCACATATAATTTACAAAACTTAATAATATTCTATAATATTCGTGAAAATAATAATCATCGCAGAAAGTGTATTCTATCGGCTACCGGGCCCGGTATTAATTATTATAATAATATTATTATAAGCGCGTTTACAAAACTCGTTCGTTTTTTATTCATTATTTCTTACTCCCCCGTTTGCGCTCCGTCACCGAGATTATAATAACAGGCATATAATATATAAGTATACATTTACGTATACAACCCGTCCAAAACTTAATTAAACTGTAATTTTTATTTCAACTCGGCGGAGGTGTGTTTCACGTCAACTTGTCATTCAAACGGCGTGTGACGTACCTATACGTATCTGTGTATATTACGTGTTATGGACCTGAAAGAAAATGGACGACGGGAGGAGTAAGAAATAACAATAATAATGTTAAAAAATACTATTCCCCTATAAGAAAATAAATACATGTATATATATATATATATAATATTATAATGAATACTCGTGTTTTGTTAGTGGAGACTTCATCACGAGCGTTGCCACGCGTCGTTGTTGTTCCATTCGTTGGCAATAATAATGTGTAATAATGCGACACGTATTAGTAGTAATATACTATTTATTATATGATATACTAAAAATAAAAAGTACTTAAAATAATAAATAATAAATAAAAATAATAATAATAAATAATAAATAATAATAATAAATAAATAATAATAAAAAATAAATAATAATAAATAATATTTACCACGCCAGCATATTATTAAAATCGTTTAATGATAATAAAGAAAAAACGAAATCGGCACAACCCGAACGACAAAATAATATATAATTTTATAACGATGATCTCCCGCAGCACGTTTATTATTATTGTTCATCGACGAACGATTTTTAATTAAAAAAGCAACAATAAAATTAAAATTAATTTTATTCGTATAATATAATTCAGTGTGCGTGCATAAATTTTTTTCTTTTTTTTTTTTTTTCAATTTATCGTTAAAAACACGTTGAAAGTATAATATTGTATTGTAAATAATAAAAAAAATATATATATATTTATACTCGTAATAATATTTCGCATGGAAAAATATTCGCTGCACGATAATAATTATAATATTTAATAGTTATTTATAAATACATAACTACGTTGATGAAATTCCATATTGTTGTTTTTGCACGTTCGCAGTCGATTCGAGATTCTTCTCGGAAAGAATAACCCTGCAGTGGCTTAATTATTATAATATGCATAACTGGAATAGTCTGACTGGAGGGGGGCACAAATGCAACGAAAAATAAATTAAATGTTTCGAGTATTTTATTCATTAAGGGGAAGCTTTTTCCGATGTATAACAATAACACTCGAACGCGAATATACAACTACCAAAATACAAATTGTATATAATAATATATATATTATTTTTTTTTTTTTTTTGCTGGAATTTGTACGCCCTCGTCGATATATCGAAATTAAATTTCACAAACATTTTGACGTTTTCCAATTAATTTTTTTCTCGTATAAAAATTGAAAACTTACTACTAAGTAAGTTTTAAGGTGGTTTATCGCCCTGAAAGATTTTCTCCTTTTTCAAAATTAATCAGTCAAGCAATATTATAATCGAAACGCGTGTATTATATACGAAATCACTCGGCACGTTTTTAATGATTTTTCACTATGAAGTTATATATTATAATTTATAATTATACTGAAATGCTTTTTACACGATATTAAATTTGTATATGTATGTATAAATCGTAAAAGTTAGAATATAATATATATTGCTGTACTTTGCACGTGATAATATTATGATAATAATGCAGTTCGTCTTTTGATAACAAGTATATATATTTTGTGTAAATTTAATTGTTTTTAATATCGTATATTATATACTTATATTGTAATAATTACAAGGGAGTGTAATAACGTATAATAAATTTAAAACGGGAAATGTTAAAGTATTTTAATTTTATACTTCAATATAAAAAATTTAAACTACCCTTGTCATTAATTAAGAAATATTGAGGTTGTCATATAACAAAAATCCGTCTTGCGGGGTTATAAATGAGAGGGAGAAGTTTATGGTTTCCATTGATCCCTTAAAATACGTCGCTGGTGCAGAAGCAGAACGTCGTCTTGTCTTGTTTACTCTTTTAAATAATTTTATAATTTAAATACTTCAAACAGTATTATAATTATTATTTATATTCGATAAATTTATTCCATGCGAATTAAGCAGTCACGTTCATTTTATTAAACATAATATTTTAAACGATAAATCGATTTGGGTATACTTAAATCAAAAGAAAATATTTAATTTATATATTAGCTGATATAGTCATTGTCTAAAATGATAATTATTCTATACGTTATACATACATATTATAGTATAGTAGTTATGCAATATACATCGGGTTATTACAAGTTTAAAGTAGGAAAATATAGTTTATAAAAAGAAGTATATGTCAAGTATTATGTGCTTAAACAATATGATATAATAATACGTTAATAAATGAATGAAAATTACAAAAATGAAAATTTAGATTTAGATGAAATTCACTATAATATTATTATAATGTAGTAGGTATTTAGTAAATGTCGGAATAATATTATTGACAAATCGTGATGGGGCGCACTATATATTATATATATAATTATATACATATTCGTGTGTCGCGTTTTGTACACAAGTGGGAGGATATATAGGAAAAAAAAAGGAAAAATTAACGAGTTATAACAAGACTTGATAGATTACTATACGTTTAACGTTGCATTAATAATACGAATAATAATTATAACTAACTATAGTCGAAAGCGTATACGATGATTTTTTTTTTTTTTTTTTTTTTACTCGGTTTTTTTATACTCCTATAATATATAATATTATATAACGTACAATAATAATGTGCGGCAACTCGTTTATGTCTCTGGATTAATTCCAGACGTAATTTTTTTACGTCCGCCACGAAGAATCGGGTAAATACCATATTATTATATCAGTATGCTTACGAACAACACCCATATTATATTATCTAAATGATATTTATATATTTTATACGAGTTCGCGATATCACCCCGTATGAATGACTCGAATAATTATTATAATTATTCGTGTGATATAACGCTGTTGTCACGTTATTGTGTTTCTATTTATATACGATATAATATAAATATATAACAGCGTGTAAGTATATATTCTTGTTTAGTATTTATATATATCATTTTTTACGACGGTCGAGGAGTTTATAAAGATATAATTCCATATAGCTCTCGTATTTCTCGTTCTTATAGGACGTCATAAATATTTTGTTTAAAAACGAGCTTTGATTTTTAATTTTATTTTTAGAATATTAACACGATTCAAGCGCAATAAATATAATAATTGATTAAAATTTTATTATATTACGAGAAAAAAAAAATTTTAGTCGTCTCTTTTTTTTTTTTATTCTTATACGACGTATTCCTAACCTATAACGTAACCGTTTTCCCAAAAATCATTCGCTCCATATTATGATAATACCTAATTAATACGCGTTTTATCTTACGTATTATATATAATATATTCCGTAAAATTGAATAAATATTATCCCTTTATATTTTCTTTTTACGAATAGGGGAAATATCATAATATATAAACGTTATCACATTATAATTTATAATATTGATTGTATTATAAGTTGCGAGTTTTGTTTGTTTCTATATGTACATATCGATTAGAGCAGCGGGACGACGACGATAGGATTTCACGAGACCGGATTTTCGTATATAAAATAAATTTCAACCATTTTGACACGCGTTTCGTCTTAAGCGCCGACCCTCGTCGACAGATAGTGATGTTTGCGTATAGGCTCGCGCTGGGCTTCGGCGTTACCAAATGACGTGCCGTCGCGCGGTTGATCGATGTGTGCCGGTCCGGCAGTGATCGATCGACGTTCCGCGGTGGGCGAGGCAAGTTAAGTACTATTTTTTTGTGTGAGGGCGTGTAAAGTTATACGACGCGTATACGACTAACAGACGGACTTTGGAGAAGTTTAAGTATAATATAATAATAATAATAATAATAATTATAATAATAATAATGTACAGATCGAATTATTAAAATGATATAATATGTAAAGCCAAACTGGGAACTCTCGAATAATAATAATACGTATAATTAGTCGAATACGCGCGCGACGTCTCGGGAAATTCGAAGTTCGAACCGTAACCGACTCGGAAGTTATTCCCGCTTTTCTTTAATTAATTCGCGTATTCTTATACTCTCGCTGCACATGTCGAACGCACATACGGGTATACTTAAACACGACCGCGGTTAAATGCGAAATAAAAATAAAGTCGTCGGTATGCGATGTATGATCCATCCATCACTAGTCGCGAGAAAATTGACGCTGTGGTCCGTGCAGGAAGAAAAACAAATCAAAATAATAATTAAATTAAATTTTTTTTTTCTTCCGTATGTCGTCTCGAGTTTGTTCGTTGTACGCCTAATATAATATTATTTATTTTATCTCGATCAATCGCGACATAAATGAAAAAGTATCATTTGGGTTCCTATCCGATGCGTTTCGAACGCACATGAAACTATAATATAATATCTAAAAGTTTTGTTTTGATTTTTGACATTGTGTAAAGCGCGTTTATACTTTTTATAGTTATGTTATATTTTCGTACTTGGATATTTGACTTTTGACAGGAAAATTGTATTAACTAATGCGTGCTTATGGTTTTTATTATATTTTAATATATTTTTTTTTTTTAACAAAGCCAATAACACTCCAAGGTCGCTGTCCCTATTTTTATGTACATATAGTACGTACTTGTATAAATTTTTGACCCCAAGTAACAATAAAAAATTATGTAAAATATATAAATATTATATTACCTATGCAATAAAATTTGCCACGTTTCGACGGTTTAAATAAAGCGCGCGTGTACGTATTATACAAATATTTAAACGTTATATTAAAAACGCGTTGCAAACTGGAAAATAATAATTTGTAAATGTCAATTTGTTTTTTTTTAATAATTCATTAATGCATAAACGACGAGTTTAATTTTTATACTAATGTGCGAGCAGACAATAGTAGTTTATATACGTTATTTCGAATTGTATAATTATAATACACACTGTATATCGTATATTATAAATAATGATCGAGATCGAGCAACGTATATATAAACATTTTTCGCGAATTTTAATTTTAAAATTTCCGGCGGCGTTCTTTCTTTCCGCAACGTCTTTGTAACGATATTAAGTAGGTATAATAAATATATATATTATTATTATTATTATTATTAAATTATTTATACCGCGTTAACCGTTTTTTTTTTCTTTAAGAATAAAATTCGAATCGACGGGACACCTGTAATAAATAAATATAAATGCAATTATATAATAATAATATTTTAATAATTTGATGTCCAATAAGGCGTAGTAACCGAAAAAAACTCGTGTTTTACTCGTATTATAGCCGAAATAACAATATGAAAAATATATATCCACTTAGCGTTCGGATCGTAAACAACGACCAAGGCAGCAGTATAATATTTTTTAAAGAATTTTGATAAACGAAATAAAAACGCGCGTAAAATATAAAATGGCGTTTATCGAACCGATACATTATGGTCCCACTCGTCGTGTCTTCGTTGAAATTTTTATATAAACATTATTATTATTATTACGCGAGCGTATAAAACCGATAATATCCGAATACGATATTTTTTTACTCTTGTAATAAAAATATTACCGTGCTGTTTAATGTTTTTACGCGAATTATTATATTAATCGGGCGACATTTTCCTCGTGGTCGGGTATTTCTTTCACATTACCGCGACGATCAAAATGTATGTCGTTTATTCCATTTCTTCGACCATAATAATTGAATTCGGCTACGACGTGCAATAGTAACTTAACCAGTAACCAGGTATAGGAAATTTGCTGGTTTTTTAAATTTTTTTGTATATTATCTGATATATATATATATATATATATATGATAAGGATTCTTATCCTTAAGGACATTTTTTTCATATTATATCACAGAAAAATGACGAGCCATCTATATACAATATAGATAAACTGCGATGAATCAAAAAAGTCTCTAATAAGTGTTTTTTTTTGTTTTTTTGTTTTAACAATGCTGCCTTAAGTTATACGAAAAGCTTATATTATAATAATTCGTTTCGATAACGTCAGCGGACTGCGGTTACCTGCCGTTACAACAAAATGTCCGACACTATACCATCACCGTGTTTATGGGCGGTTTCGTGTAATAATTTTAAAATAGTATTCCTTCTGTATTTTCTGTGGTATAATATATATATATACCTATATAGATAGCTATACTCATTGTTTGTTATAATACGTGTACGATGCCGGATCGGACGAAACAATAGCTGCCGCTGCGTGTCATGCCGGAAATAATATAATATACTAAAAATGACAAATGCCAGTTGCAAGTGGCAGACGTTAAAAAAATTATAAAATCGAAAATACTAACACTCTGACCGTAAATTTTATTATCCCGTGAGGTTTACAAAAACGATCTAATAATTATAACAGTAAAGACAATATTATTGTGTGTATAATTTGTTTTCACTTTCCACGATCAAACTTGGAAAAAAAAAATTATTATTCGGTTTATATAATTTAATTAGGTAAGGTTTAATTAAATTATTCCCTTTATAAGGCGTCACTAATCGACGACGAGTGCCGTTCGTAGATATTTTACATAATATAGTGGTGGAGTTTTATAATTGATATCATCGGATATATGATAATATTTATTGCACATCATTTTCGCGCCACCGATATATATGTAATTTGTATAATATACAGAGTGTATCACCGTTATTCGACATTTTTTAATATGTTATAGATGCACACCCTGTATACAGTGTACACGCGGTCCGAACGATCATCGGAAAAACATTTTTCACCCGTAAGTCGAGCGTGCAGATTTTTCGCAACGTTTCGTTTTCCGATAATCGCGTTGCCGATTCGATGCGCGTTATCGTTTTTGTTGAATAATTCTTCGATTCGGTGAAATATAACCTATATATTATTAACGTTGACAATCTGTTTTTTTTTTCGTTCGTTCGCTCGCTCGCAAAATTATATTTTACCAAAACGCGTGTATAGTCTTTTTTAAAAATTTTGTTTTCGTTTATAATCCGTTCGGATTCCATCCCGCAGCAGTCCGTATACAATATCATCGTTTTAATAATGTCCAAACCGCTGCCGCCGCCCACAACGAAAACAGAAACAGGATTTGTATAATATAGCATATATAACCATAATATATATTTATGTGTGTGTGTGTATGAATAATTGGACAATTACAACAACAATGGGCTAGTGTCCGTTTTATTATATATATATGTGTGTGTGTATAGGAAAATACAATATTTTATGTACTATCCTGTCATAAATTCAAAGAATCCACTTTAATTTGTATACGAATACGCTTTTCAAATATATTATGTTTAAAAAATGTTTTATTTTTTTTTAATTTTTTTTAAAAAGGAGGGAATTCGAAAATTTGCATACGGCTTGTCGTATATATATTATATATATTTATATTGTAAGCGCACGATAATATAATAATAGAATTTAACAATTATGTTATATACGTTAAATATTATGTAAAATGAATATAAACGTTCGTATATAAAGTATATATAGGTATATGGTATATGGTATGTCCTAAATACTGTATGGGGAGAAAAAATTGTTTTTTATAACGTTATGTCTAGGTGGAAACAACGACAAAAGAATAAATTTATATCGTTCTGTTTACCTCTCGTGTCTCGTGTATACTCCTGCAATACGCGTATTATAAGACAAAAGTGACTCGTGTATTACATAATATTATATGTTATATAAATGCATATAGTATATGGTAAAAAAATTCGAAATAGTTTAATTATTAGGAGAAAAATATTATTAATATATTATTAAACATATATCGTATAATTCTATTTATATATACCGTCTTGCCAGTTTATACCTAATATTAAATATTACGATTATATTATATAGAATCCGATTTTATTATCGAATATGCTTTGATCTCTTGATCTCTGCAGTTTTTGCTCCTGTAGGACACGATAAAACCTTTTATCCTTATAATATATCTTATAACCAGTTGAAAAATTTAATTTTAGATTATATTATAATAATATATATTTTCTCTAAAATATTATTATTATTATTATTATTATTATCATTATTATTATTATCATTATTATTATTATTATTATTATTATTATTATGTTGTTTCGTATTACACATTAATGCGTATTATTATCATTATTTTATCGGTATATACTTCCCGTATGAAAACAAGAAAAAATGCGCATACCATTATTATTTAATATAATGATAAAATTATAATATGAAATAGTAGCGACATTACAATATTAAATTTTATACTTTAGGATAGAGTTTCATATTGTTCGTATAAAAATACAAAAAAAAAAAAAAAAAAACGAATACAACATTCTTTAATATACGTTCGTCTCGGCTTCTTATATATTATTATTATTATCTTAACATTCATACACGCACGCTTATACTATATACACGTCGACAAGGAGATGTGTAACTCGAGAAAAAATTGCGATAAAAAAATGAAATTAAAAAAATATGTCGACCGCGAGCGTCAAGTCGTGCGGAAAAAAAAAATTGGACCGTCGCATCGTCGAACACGAGTGTGAAATTCACTTCCATCTCAAACGAATAGATTTTACATATATTTAAATATTAAATTATATATTGCGTTTCACACACACGTTTAATTTCATATACATACAAGCCGAGACACGTCGTTTCTACTTTCTGCTTTTTGGTACTTTGGAAGGACTCGTTTTTTATGAAATAAAATAAAAAAAAAAAATTCTTCATTCGCTATACCTAAGTATAATGACGTTGGCTGCGCGTGAAATTCAGCAACCGTATCTTTTCATATTATAATCACCGTCGTTCGCAGCAGAAGATCGTTTAGCAAAAAAAAAAAAACCAAAATCTGTTTATCAAAATCGTCGTATCTTATAGGTCATTTTTAAAATATGGATATAATATTGAAACGCGATTAAATTAAACGAACCTCGTCGCCACACGCGTTACATTCGAGTTATAGGTTTATTTTTTTTTTTTTTTAATATGTTATATATGTAAATTCGTATAATTATAACTATACTAAAATCGCATTCAGTTTTCGTTCGGATATAATATGTGATAACGTATACGAGATTAAATTAATATTATAAATATTATAAATGAATGATGTAAATGAATGGCTGTCGTTTTCAATTCCGGAAACAGAAAAAAAAATAAAATAAAACGCGTGGTTATTATATTCGGATCTGAAAATATAATATTTACATAATATATATATATATGTGTGTGCCTTGGAAAAACATATCGACGTTTAAATGTTTTTTTTTTTTTTTTTTTTTTTTTTTTAGATATTTTTTATTTTAATAAATAAAAGTGCGAATACGAAATTATTATACGAAACAAACAGCCCCGCGTCATATGATATTGTGTCCGGCGGCGGATTTTATGTTTATATCGTTACAATGTAATGTGAATTATAATAAAATACTATAATAATAATACATATACACCTATCCTACGCGATTAAAAAAATATCATTTTAACGAATCCATTATATAATATTATTATTTTTCGAAATCGCCCGCTTATATAAATAAGTATGACGTGAAAAATACATCCGAACGGGTCCGCGGGGGACAAGTAATATGTGTTTAATCATAAACAATCGTTTGAGTTCAGATTTGTATATTATTATCATTATTATTATTATTATTATCATTATTATTATTATTATTATTATTATTATTATTATTATTATTTGGCGCGCATAGTGTGGTAACATAAAATATATACGTCATACTATACCTATATATAATATATTATACCCAAACCGTCAAAATAATATATTAATATTCTGTGAAAGCTGTCACATATTATTATTATTATTTTACGTTTTTTATTCGCTCGTATCGTGTAAAGGTTTAATTAAAATCGGCCGGCCTCTCTGACCCGAGTGGAAATTTCTAACGACGACAATATAATAAAAATATGATTAATATAATATTTTTATATTCATTCAACAATTCGAATATTCTTTTGCATTTTTTTTCTTCCACGTTAGACGACAAAAAAAAAAAAAAAAAAAAGTACGATTTGCGAGTGGTGTCGACCATAATAGGGTGAATTCAACGCCCCTATACGCGCACAAACAGTAAAAACGAAAATATAATACTTAACATAATAATAATAATATAATATTATATCACGACAATACCACACCATCGACCAAACGTGCGCTCGGTCCACGGTATAATGGGTATAATGTATTATATACCATTTATATACCATTATTATTATACCAAATGAGTATATTATTATAGCGTGGAGTATACCTATATATATATATATATACCTATTATATTTACTATTATAACATCGGTGAGAATATAATATAATTTTTTGTTTCCATGGAATAATTATATTTATAGAAATCGATTATATTTGTGCCTATATATTTAATAATAATAAAAATAATATATGCGAGTGTAATTTACACTGATGGAATGCGATAAAAACCGAATTATAATATTATATCTTATATATTATAATACGAGAATTTTATCCTCGCAACCTAACCTAACCTAACCCAACCTAACCAGTACGTCCGTCCCGACTCCCGACGAGGAACGGGAAAACATGCGAAAACGGAATTATTATTTACGTATACATCGAACTGTATTATAAACGAAATCGCGACAATATACGAAATACAAAACAATATGTTATTATAATTATATGCGTTTCTATTGTGCGTGTGATTTCGACACCCCCGTCGTTTTTACATGATAATAATTTTATAAAGTTATAATAGCGATATTGTTATCGTTATTGATTCGTATATACTCGTATATAATTGATGAAAAATACAAACATAATATAATAACATAATAATAATTCACTATTATTTCTGTACTATACTAATATTATTGCTATTATATTTGCTTGTATTCGTTGAAAAAATAATAATATTTATTTACAGTCCACTCACTCAATATTATAGTTTTCTAAAGTGTTTTGGCGTGTTTATCCAACGGACGTTCGCAGAAATTATTCGTCGATCGCTTTCCCCCGTTCCGCTCGCGTCACTACAAGACTAGACAAAATGTAAAAGGCTCTTTAACCCTTTCGTCCGCCGTCTCCCATGAATTGGCGAAAGAAGTGGACGCGGTGTGGTTATCAAAATACACTTTTAAACTCGACGTCAAATATAAACGCGTGTAACGAGTTTCGAATGTTTATATACTTTTCGAAATATTAAAAACAAACATTGCCGACAAAGTACACAATATTTATATATACCAATATGTTATACCTCGTATAGCCGCCGAGTTCGCGAGCTTAACTAGTAAACTAGTTAAAAATTTAATGGCTTTTTCGTATAAGTATATTTATACGCACTATATACATTTCTTATTTAATATTTGTTTTCGCCGTATCATAATATATACAGGGTGTTTTTTTTTTAATTTTTTTATCACGATCCAGCGTATAACTTTGAATATTATATAAGTAGTTTTTGAAAAAAAAAAAAATGTTTTTAATTATTATTATTACACATTTTGTTTACTTGACACTCTTATCACTACTGGTATAATTGCATTGATATTTGATATTCAATCAAATATAGATTTTGTTGTAAAATTATCTGATTATCCATGTAAATGGTAGATGTTACGGCGTACTCCCCCTATCCATACTTTAGAATGTTAATTATTTGCGAAATATCAGTCGGATATCCATGACCCGTGTACGTATAATATTTTATAAAAACGAATTAAGAATTTACTATTTAAAACATTTATGTTACCATTTGAAAATCAAAAGTTGATGTTGTTTTATCATACATGAGATGAGGCATGAGGGTAGAAATATTATAACTATGATAAAGTATAGAACAAAATATGTAATAATTACATAATTAATATGTAAATAATTTAAATAAACTACTTACATTTTCAAAGTAATACGATGGATCATGATAATAAAATCACCCTGTTACACAAAAAAAAAAGTACAAGTATATAATATAGCATTACTCATAATACACAGTTCATATAATATTTATTACTCGTATATTATATACGTTATTTTAAACGTCAGCAGTCGTAACTGTATTTTAAATAAAAGATAGGTATATTGTATTTATGTAATCTTATTATTCCTTAAAAATAAATTGTCGTCGTCTAATAATAACAAAATTTAAACCTCTGATTTTTAGGTATAATAACGATTATTGAAAATATAATGTAATACCTGTATAAATTATATACCTATGTATTTATAAAATGCTAATTTGAGATAAAATTGAATTTTGTTTGTCTAAATACCTATTGAATAATAATTAAATTTAATTAAGAATAATTTAAATACATTATAATATTAAAATGTTTATTAAAAATATAAACTTGAATTTTCGAATAATATTATTCAAAATTTAGAACCAAAGATATAAAAAAAATAACTAAAATTATTGTAATCTGATTATATTATAATGTGTACGAATAGTTATTTAAATAACAAGTGCCCAACCTATACTTATCCATATAGACATTATTTTGTTTTGTCGTTCTGAATTTTATGTATTATTTAATAATAATAATAATAATAATAATAATATAATTTTCTTGAAATCGTGTAGTTTAAAAAAATAATACGACGCTCATCTTTTATATTATTCTGTGTATTTTTTTATTTTTTTAAACCTTTGTGACTGGTTATACAAACGTATACTAGTATTATTATTATTTCGATTATTTTACGTTTTTTATACTTTTATATTTGTATATAAAATTGTATTGTTTGCGACGTTTATTATTTATATATTACAAAAAAAAGTGAGATTTTTTTAGTTTGAAATATAAATCGAATTTCATTGCACAAAATCATATTATAATAATATGATGATGATAATAACAAGTTTAAATAATAATTTTTCATTTTTTTTTTTTTTTTTATTATAGATTTAACAGAAAAGTATCTTAACAGCTTTATAATATGGAATTTAGGTATATTTTATACACAAAGTCACCGTGGACGAGATATTGTAATATTATTATATTTTTGTGACAAAGTGTAGAATAATAAATATTATAAAGTTGAAATTCTGTTTACCGAGAAATATAAGAAACACAATATTAGTCGACAATTATTATTATTAAAGCTTCGCTAAGACCGAATGATTTATAAGAAAAAACTTAATTCTTTTGGTTCGCGGTCTTTCACATTCCGCGCACACACGTTACATTGTCTGCACTCCCTATCCGGAACTGTCCTTGTTTCATCTGCTTCTCCTTCTTCTTCTTTTTCTTCTTCTTCTTCTTCTTCTTCTTATTCTTCTTCTTCTTATTCTTCTTCTTCTTATTCTTTCCCCTGTTGTTTTTGTGCTGACGCCTTTTGAGCCCTATTTGCATAACGCGTCAGAGATTAATAAACGGCGCATATTTTATTTCACTTTATTTTTTATTTTTATTCACACTTTCTGGTTATTTATGAAACCGACGTATTTAAATTTAAACAAGAAACCACATATTATAATATGTATTTTATCACGCCGCCGATCTAACGGAAACTGGTACCGCGAGAGCGCAAACCACTCCACGCGCGCGGGCTCGCAGTCGGTCTCTCCTTCGGTCGTCGGTCCGCGTCACCCATAACCGCGGTAATAATTTTATAATATTCCGTTCGCGTTAGTTTTTTACCCGAGACGGAGTCCAAATAAACGTAAAACCGCGTGCTTTTTCAATTTTCAATAATTTCGTTACATAGAAAAATTGAACTATTTAGAACTAGACGTGTGTAACCGCTACAAATTTATACACGAACATAGCGCAAACGCCACCATTTTTTTTTTTTTTTTTTTTTTTTTTTTGGTACCTACTTAAAATAACACAATATCGTTTGGATTGAAATTTTTCAATTAAAAATATACGTTATTATTATTTATTATACATGCGTATAAAATGTACGACGAAGTGTAATATTTATAACGGGTTTGTTTTCGTATAAACGAACGCGTCGAATGAAAATTAATTTTACGTGAGATTTACACAATATTTATTAGAATAATAACGTATATAAATATTGATTATTATTATTATTATTTAAATCGGACCCGTTATTACAATATCGATAATCGTTTATTGAATAAATTAAAATAACGCATTTCATTAATTGAACGTTCTAGTCAAATTTGCATCCGGTATATATCGTGAAACGAGACGGCAAAAATATTTTACAACGCGTCGTTGCGGTACATAATTACGAGTATTATTAGTAATATTTTACGAACGAAATTCGGAAACAGATTTGATTTTTCCTTTCCGTCCTATTGTTTCTTATAAAATTTTACCCTATCGCGCCTCGGAAACCGCATAATTATATCAAATAAGAATGTAAAATACTTTACGAATAATAAAAAAAAAAGTTTCACAAAGGGAAATGGTTTTTGTTAAAATCGGAATAAATAAATAGTTATATTTATCCTTTTTTTTTTTTTTTACATACCTACCGGATTTACCGTTATTTTTCATTGAGTATTTATAATAAAATATAATTGAAATTATATACACTTGAAAAATTATATTGCTGTACATATATATTATAAATAAATTATACTATCCCCATCATAAATAATATAATATCGTTGTTATATTATTTGGTACCCGAAAAAAAGAATAAAAATCACAGAAATAAAATATATTTTATTTAAGGATTTGTAATTCGTCGAAATGCGTATGAGTACCTATATAAATGCCTATTAAACACGGTATATAATCGTATACCAAGTTATAATATAGATAATATGACTGTACATAACGTTATTATATATAGGTATATACCATACGTTTCGCGGTCGTCTCGCACGCTTTCTCTAAAACGTATCGTGTCACCCCGCCAAGAGTATCTCCTCGTGAACGGAAACCATTAGCATATTATCATTATAAAACGAGATTGAATAATAATAAATCGGTAATATCCAATGGCCCGACATCATTATTCATTACTACATTAGTCGCACATAAAAGGTTTAAGGTACCAACCAGCAACAGCCCATATATTACGACGACCGTGCGCGGCAAACGCAATAAAAAAACATTAAAAAAATAAAAAAGAGATACGATATTATTGTATATGATATCGACTTACGAGAGAAGATAGAAATACATAATATAACGTAAAATTTAAATTAATATATAAATGGTTTTTTTTCTTCTTCTTCTTTTCGTTTTACGACGACGGACCGCGGACTGTGGTGCATCGGTGGCGTTTTTACGATTTACCCCGAGGGGACAGGTCGAGATTATGTACCTGTGTATAGATTTTCATATTATAATAGATAATATAATAATATACACTTGTATTATTTGTATGCAATTATTCAAAATTTGTACTTGCAGGAATCGCAAACAAAATTTAACATATTTCAAACTTATAAGTATATACGAGTATTATATAATAAAATACACGAGACGCGTACGATTAAATTATGTATATAATTGTCTCTTATTGTTGCACGAAGTTTAGGGATTTGAATCGTACGCATGTGTAACTGTTCCCAATTAATAATTTGCCCTGTTGCAGCATTGTTCATTAACGCGAATCGCGATTTCAATTGATAACAGAAAAATTATTAGATAATCGTACCAGAAAATCCAAACTATAGACAGATATATTATTATTGCTTCTTCCCGGTCAATCTCCCATTGAATATGTTAAATCCTCACGACGACAATTAAAAAATGATATAGGTATTAAAAAAATAAAGTCGTTTTTAAAACAAATAATAATATCCCGTTCGATCGGATCCCTGCATTTCTGTGGTACTTTTACTGTGTCCGTGACACCGTGATATTATCAAAAAAAAAAAAAAAATAATAATAATAATCATAAAACAATACAATCGGTTTGCACTCGACAAATAATTATTTTGTCTCTTGGTTAAAGAAAAGCTTTTTAGAATATTATTCAATTGTTGTGTATATGAATAAAATTGTCCGGGTCGCGGAACGAACGAACGAATGAACGAACGAACGAAAGGGACGCGGAGGAATGAAAAACAACTTTACGTTCTGTTTGACTATGTACGATAATAAGTGCAAGATAATATTATTTATTATTATGTACAATACGGGACGATTAAAATGTTATATTATCATTATGCTACAGTGATTTTCTATATACAGATTTAATATTATACATAAAACGGTATTTAATATAATATGTAAACAATATGATCTGCTAAAACCGTGTTGAAGTTTTAAATTTTTTTAATAAACTTTTAGAACTCTTATATAATATAATTCGATCAAATAATATTCTATAGAAACGTCGAAACGAGACTAATTTTTTTTTTATGTACTGTTCCTTTACAATAATTTTGTATAATGCGTATTATTTTATCCAATTTATTATTATTATTTTTATTATCACAGACGGAAAGGATAATAACAAAATATTATTATATTATTTTCTTATAGCGTGCGAAAATAAAGATTTTTGCGTCATACGGATAATAATATTATGATAATATAACTATAATTATTAATATTAAATCAATCACGTAGATAATAATAATAATAATAATAATAATAATAATAATAATAATAATAATAATAATAATAATAATAATAATAATTTTACATCAATATTCAATATATAATATGATGCGTGGTTTTTTATTTTTTCTCGTGATGCATAAACGCTTTTCTCTCGGAATAACGTAAATCCTATACAATATAATATGTAAAATTATATATAAAATAATAATATAATATATTTGTCCGGAATTTTATCTCGTTTCGCGGTACAGATTATTTTGTTCGCGAGAGGCTGCGCGTGCGCACATATACTCGTACAGGATCAGGTTTGCGCATATTGATATTAATCATCTCGCCGGTCACGACGTATATTATATATATATAAATACCTTCTGCGTATACGCGTGTATATATTTTTTAATATATTATATCCAAGTTAAAATCAGCGCACTTCGATATTATTTATAAAATATATATAAACATTTACAGTCTATAAAATGTATTTTAAATACGTGTAAGACTTAATATTATGTCTTATAACTGTAATTTAACATTTTTAACCTATTGCCGCGCGGTTATAATATTGTCTATATATACGAATAAAATTTATAGAAATTAAATTACGTGTTTATAATGCGTATAGAAAAGCGTTATAAGACGTTAATTCGAAAATTTATCACGAAAAAAAAAGTAATCAATAATAATATATTTATATTATCAGGAACAGAATAATACGATAAAAAATGTAAAAATTATGACGGCAAGAATGCGCGTTTTAAAATACTCGAAATCGCTATATGCGCGAATAAACAAAAAAAAAAAAAAAATTGTAGTTACAAAATTGTTTTCTCTGTTTTACGGTCTTGGGCGGCCAATAATTCGGCAACTATATAATATTGAAATTGATAACGATTAATAATATTATAATAAAACGCGATGTTGTATGATATAAATGGACGGGGTGAAAACGGCTTGGTTTTCGTCCGTCACCGAGATGGATTATAATGTTATAATATATGAAATGTGGCAGCTGCATAAACGCGTAACACGCCTCTTCGGCGTTATCAATAATAATAAAAAATAAAAAATTAAAAAAAAAAATGATATCAGTGTGTCCGAGACAGATAACGGTTGGGGGATGATGTGGAGTCGGGAGCGAATAAAAATGTTAAAATTATAATGAAACACTTTTTCACCGTCACGCGCATATTCTCTGCACATATAACATTATACATTACAATAATAATAATAATAATAATAATGATAATAATAATAATAATAATAATAATAATAATCATAATTATAAAATATACGTAGTAATATTTATAATAATATTATTATTTCATATTGTTCGATTTTTGAATTCCGAGACGGTCCCAGCAGGTCGACGGGGATTTTATTATTATTATTATTATTATTATTATTATTATTATTATTATTATTATTATTATTATT
>JAIUCT010000024.1:3179739-3191143 GCA_021307375.1 Tetraneura akinire
TATTATTATTATTATTATTATTATTATTATTATTATTATTATTATTATTATTTATTTTTATTATTATTATGATTGGTTCGACTGCAAGAGTGATAAAATTTCGATGGATTAACAATTTGTTAATGGTGGTATGTCTGTATAGGGTGTTTGTGACGTGGTCCGACGATTAAAATAACATATATTTTGGCATTTCTCATCCGCGCGTTTTAAATATTACAAATTATTATTAATTATTTCTAACTAATTTTTTGTTTTTTTTTTTCTGTTTTAGGTAAGTTAAATCCATACAGTAATTTACTATACTGAATAATAAATCGTACGAGTCTAAACAGTAAACATTTCATATGGGTATACGTATGTATATATGTGTTTGTATATTATAATTATTTTAGTATGTATAGGTACCTATAGATATTATATAATTGATATAATATATATTAGTAAATCCAGAAAGTAAATTATACATTTGTATTTTATTGTAAATGTTTTTTTTTTTTTTTTTAGAATCAGTTTCATCTGTCCGAATTATATACTCGTATTTTAATTTTGTATGGATTAATATTGTAATATGAAAATTATTATGGTCGGCTTAAAAAACACACACAAATGATTTAAATAAAACTATTTAAAATAAAATTATATAATTGTATAAGTATTTAAAAAAGTATTAGGTAAAAGGTTATTTTAATTAGGCATTAGCGTGATGTGGGGGAAAAAAACAAATAAAAACTCGAAATTAGGACCACGCTGTTTTTTTTTATATATTATGTATTGTAAATGTTTAATTTATACCTCAAAAAGCCGTTTCCGCATATATTATATTATTGCGCAATGAATTAACATTTAATTTGTTTACACATTGTTGTATAGGTATATAAAACGAGGAAAAAATTACAATGGCAATAATTGTTATCGAATTAATAATAATATTATTATATTATAATAAGACGTTTATTAATATTAAATTATTATAATATTATACAATTATATTAGGCAGGTGGTATAGTCGCGTGTTTTTAATATTTTAATTTTTAATAAAATACTATTTTAATATTTTTCTACCGTCGTTTTTTTTTTCGAGTATAGGTCATCTCGTTTTGATTTCGATTAAATTTCGATGTATTATCTAAATGTTATTATAATATATAAACTCGGTCACGGTTTGTCGGAACGCTCTTTGATTTCTGGTCATTTCATGTCTGCGGTATACGAGGTATACACTTTTCGGGGGCGATTTTGTTCATAATAATATAATAAATTAATTATAATATATAATACAATGTGTATTAATTTATTATATAATAATACGCTGCTGTTTATATAATATGCGTATATTATATACCTTATTATATACGTGTGGCGCTGACGATTAATCATTGCGGTCGGCGTGTATCGCACGCAATAATAACGAAGGAGTGAACAAAACCTCAGCACACATGATGGCCTCGGGTACCGCATTCGGTGAATTTTGGCAAGTCCGAATATTATACATATTTATTATAATACGTAAATAATAATAATAATAATAATATTCGTATACGTATACGATAAAGTCTATACCATTTTACATTATTATATTTTTATAATATTATATATATCTAATTTGTTTACGTCGTCGTATATTAATATTATAAATCGATGATGTCCAACGTACATTAACTTGACTAATGGGCCGGTCCACCCCCGACGCACTCCTCGTGTCGTTCAATAATATTTTAATAACCGTGGTACAGGTTTAAACATAGATTTTATTATACATTTTATAATATTATATACCGTACGTACGTCCGAACCTATATTATAAGTCATAACTTATATATAACCTCTTTCTCCCATGATGCACGCGCGCGGTTGGCATAGCGCACACGCCGGTCGGTCAGTCCATTAGTCCGCCGCCGCCGCCGTGTGCGCGTGAGTCGACGAAGAGTGACTCCATTGGACCGAGAGGTGTTGTAAACCAGTCGAATACGTAAAGTGCCAAATAATATTTATTATCTTCGGTCGTCTTGGACGGGCTTCGTGTCGTCCTCGTCTCGGGCAAAGCACGACCGGATAGACCGTTTTTTCTTCTCCTCCTTCATATTTTGATTTATCGATATTCATATATGTACCTACGTATATAATATACTTTACTTTTCTCATGTCCTTTTTAGTATTTTATTTATAACGTTATATAATGTAACACAATACGTTCGATATATACGAGCATTATTATGCGAGGGTATATTATGACCTTTTCACATGGCGAACGCTGTTTTTTTCTTTCTTTCTTTCTTTTAAGTTCGTATATATATAATAATATGTAATAAAACTATCGTGTTATTAGTTCGATTCGAAATGAAACATTCTTCGGGGCGATGAGAAAATATTATAATAATACAAACGAATACACGAAATAAAATCGAATACACGTAGCCGAATAAATTTAGATATAGTTTATTATTAGATACTTCGAGACCAAAGTGTGCGTGTGCAGAACAATACAATCCGCACATAAAAATGTTTGGCGAATTCTCGCGAATTTTTCTAAATAAATATAATATACATGTATATTATATAAACTCGTATTTGCAGTAAAATAAATTATTTAAGAGGACGCTACCCAAAAGTTAAACGTATGCAACGGCCAAGAGAATGCGCTATTAAGTGTTTTCGCGATCCGCAAGCACGCGACGGTTAGGCCACGCCCCGTACTCGTATCGGTTGTCGGTCGACGATTGTGTTCGTTTGGGTTTTGGGAGCGTGTTTATTATTTTCCGAACCATCACATATTGCGGATCGCGTAAATAACATAAAATGCAATAATTAATACCTAAGTAAAAATTACCCAAATTCAAACGTATTGTGTAAACTGTAAATTACGGCATTACGTATTTACGTACGTTGTACAGTGTAACGTGTATATTTATATATATTAGAATTATACTCATATATACGTGTGTAGTACATACTAAATCTTGATCTTATTATAAATTTTAATTTTATAATATAAGATACATATTTATTTTACAATATTAATTATAAAAAAAACATAAAATAACAAAACCACTATAATTTTATTTTAATAATACATAAATATAAAATTGTATAATAACTATTATCAATAATATATATTATAATTTTTCAATTTTCTTTAGTCGCCCTCGTCCTTTCTTCTTTCTCTTATATCAGATTTTAACATTCGTTTTGGATATTGGGGATCAACTATTTCTGATAACAAGATATCTAAGTAGAATCTAAAATATATATGAAGTAATATAATATCTTATGTAATATATTATTATATTATAAGGTACAATTATTACGTTTTTAAATTATCAAACATTTTTAAATTCCAAAATGATGGATCGTAATTTATTTTTTCCACGCTAATCCAATTAGTGGTGTAAACAATAAAATAACATTTTTTTTTTCGGGTTATATGCAACTGACCCATAACCTGATAATAATAAGAATGTGTTTTCTTTAACTTTATGGAATCTCCTACAATTTCGCAAAATTGCAACTAAAAAATAATTTAAAATTATACACAATTAATACTATTAATAATAGCGATTACATAAGTATAATGTATTAAAATTTACAAGTTTTCTATTAACTGCATCGACAGCATTTGGTGTGTCTTTAGCAGTGAATGGGCACTTTATTTCCAATACGGCATCGTTTATAAAACCATCTAATAAAAATATAAAAACAAAAAATATTTAAAATTATATAGGTACCTACTTATAAAAATTATATACAAATTAAAAATACCAGGACTAGCTGCCAAGTAAGGAATTTCAGGGTCAATTATTAATCCACACATTTCCACGGAATGCCCAATAATTTCTTCAGCTTTTTTACGTGCAACCATTTCCATCACTCGTCCATACTGTAACGATTTTGCGAACGGTGCTGAAGCGTAAAGCATAGAATAAACTATGTTTTTACAACTAGTATTTTTCCTTTTCTTACAAATTTGACCAAAATTAGAAGCGGTCAAACGTTTTTTTCGTTCTTGAAACCATACTTGATTCTCACTTTGATTTCGAGTAGATATTTCTATTTCCTTTCTATCTACTGTTTTTAGCGTATTCAAAAATTCGGTTTTTCTCACTTCTAAATCACTCAAGGATAAAATATCTACCAATGGTTCTGCCAATCCTATTTTATGTTTTAAAATTAAAAGTATATAAGCAATTGATTAGTTGAATTTAATCACTGTTCACTATGTTTTGTACACTTTACCATAGTCGGCATCAGGGCCACTGGAACAAAGTTTTTTAAATTTTCGCGAATCGGGAAAGAGTTGGCGCCTTCTCTTTGTATTCCCTTGTATTCGATTATAGTTTTTTAAATATTTTTGGGCATATTTTCCTATAAATGATGTTAAAAATATGTATAATAATTAAATACCTATTATAACATTTTACAAATTAAAAATACGAGTAAATATATTTTATTATTTTTAGTTCTGTACCTGGACTAAAATTGTTAGTGGTTTTTTTATATACTTTTCTAATAAACTGCTTAGAATTGAACGATATTACAGCAGCTTCAACTCGTGTACTGTAATTTCTTCTACCAGAAAAGTTAATTCTTTTCCCAGCAATATGTTTATTTATAATTGAGTTGAATTGCTCACATACATTATTATTTCTGTTTTCGAGTAAACTTTCAGCATTATTAACTAACCGTGATATACAATTTTCCAATTCCTGCATAATACCACCACGCTGTGCTTCTGGTACCAAATTCAAATAATTATCAGTTGACATTTTATTACAGAAATAAGAATCGCATTTATTATGTTGACCTAAACGATGAAATGGTGCATTTGTTAAATCTTTTCTGATACCTATAAAATATTATATACAAGTAAATAATATAATAATAATTAATTAATAGATAAAAATAACTTCTGTAATATTGTGATATAAATAATTATAATAATTATTAATTTGTAAAATAAAATACAATTCACACTATTCAAAACGTCTCCGTCACATCAAATATTTTTCAAAATATTTTGCTTAGCGCAGAATTAATTATTCATTATATTATTATTTATTACGTAATATGTATTTTCTACTGTTTAGGGTCAATTTTGAGAAATTCTAAAAATGACCTAAATAAAGTACCAACAACATTCACTTTTCTACCGGAAAGATATGCTATTCATGCAAATCGGAGCATTATTTCGGGTAGTAAAAGTGTTTTCAAAATATTTTATTATACGTAATGTTTATATTACGTATATACGTATATAGAAATCCTATCTTAGAATCCTATAATCTTAGAATCATTGAATAAATATACTGTAAACACTTTTACTACCCGAAATAATGCTTTGATTTTTACGAATAGCGAGTTTCAGGTGTAAAAGTGGACGTAGATGGTACTTTATTTAGGTCATTTTTCGAAATTCTCAAAGGTGACTCTAAGCGGCAGAAAAAATAACGCAAAAATGACGAAAAAACGGCATTTTTTACGAAAACTGAATTTTTTACGAATTTAATTTCAATATTTTACGATAACTTGGGTAATTTTTAAGTTAGAGACTTGAAAAATTTTTTGAGAGTTCAAATAGGGATTTCATATATGTGGTAAAATTTTGGAACCGTTTGGTTAACTTTTTTTACAAAATATAGGACTTTAAATATTTCATAAAATTCTCGTTTTTATGTATATAATGTTTAATAAAATTGGCAATTTTGGAGATTAATGTCTGAAAATTATACTGTAGTATACTTGCATATTACCTAACATCACATCAAAATATTAGAAAAATGTCTCGTCTAAATTTTTTTTTATAACTGATTACGACCCGAAATAATGCTCTGATTTTTACGAATAGCATATGTTTCCGGTTGGAAATTAGATGTAGTTGGTACTTTATTTGAGTCATTTTTTGAATTTTTCAAAATTGACACTAAGCGGTAGAAAAAACGACGATAAAATGACAAAAAAATGGCATTTTTCACGAAAACTAAAATTTTGACGAATTCGATTTCGATATTTCACGATAACTCAGGCAATTTTCAAGATAGAGACTTGATATTTTTTTGGTGTCTTTCGTATAGCTGTTTATAGAATAAAAAGATAAGTAACCCAAATAAAGTACCAACTACATTAAATTTCCAACCGGAAACATATGCTATTCGTGCAAATCAGAGCATTATTTCGAGTAGTAAAAGTGTCATCAGACATAAAAAAAAGAAAAAAAAAAGGGAAAAAAAGACACACATCATTGTAATACCAATTCTAAAAGAGCTGATACTCCTGTCGTAGGGATACAGGTATGCAAATCATAGTGTTAATTTTAAATAGAATTTGAATGCAATGATAAACCATCCCATTTGAAAAAGTGTTTTGAGCGAAGTTCTCTCTGACCCAAATTTTGATGTTACGCCACTGATTATAACTAGTATTTGTATTCATAAAATATTTCACCTATTGCTTGACAACCATTTACAACGGCTTTATTGATTGGTAAATTAGTTTCTTTGTCTTTTTCAGAATATATTTGTTTCTTTATGCCACAAACTCTACATTTAAAAATAAATATTGACTGAAATCCACGAATAATCTCTGATTGAAAATCCATATCAATAAAGGAACAATCAAATCCAATATTATGTCGAATTTGAATCTGATTAATAAAAAATGCTATATCCACTATACGACGACCGACTAAAGGTCTGAAATTACATTTTTGTTTATTTAAAATTTATAAAAATATAATTTTTTTTATTATTGATTTTTATAAACTTACTCTGCAAGAGTATGTGTATGGCTACGACTAATAGTATCAGTTTCCACCTCTAATTGATGTAACGAAATTTCATTATCACTATAGGTTAGTCAAATAATATAACAATATTTTAATATTATGTACCATTTTAGTATACAAATTTAAATAATGTTTAAATTTTAAATACTTTGATTGATTCCATGAGTCCAAATTATCGACTAATTGCGAATTTATAACCGAAACTTCATTTAGAATAGGTGTAATTTCTTCCATCACCGAGTCGACAACTACATCATCACTACACCAAGTCGCCAAATTAAATTTTATAACATGTAGTTAAAATTATTTTGTAAATTAAATTTTAAATTATAATTATTATTTTTATCATAATAAATAATAATTATATAATTAATAATGTAATAATATAATAATATTTACTTGTTTTTTTTTAGGTACTTAGTACTTACAGTTATAATATGGACTTACCCTTTATTTTTTCGTACACCTTTTTGTACATTTTGCATACGTAATTTTGTACGTCGCTTACCAGCCGGCCTGGATATAGTACGCGTCTTCTTTGGTGCCATAAATTAAAATTTATTTGTATTTATAAATTTATAATTAAATAAAATAATTGATTTGTAGGTATAAGTGTAAATAAAAATTAATAATTAATTTTCCAAACCACACTAATAAAGTTAAAATAAAGAACCGTCGCATAACATTCTACTCATTACTTCATTAGTCGTAGTTATTACAGTGTAGTGTACAGTTAACAATGTAAATAACATTTATTTACATAAAACTGAAAGGTTGGATAGGAAATAATAAAAATAGTAATAACTAATAATAATAATTCAATAATAATACTAAATTAAACAATACACAAGCTATAGATAATGTTTTTCAGACATCAAACCAGTTTTGCTATTTTCAAAACCACACTTCTCAGCAGAACACAATATTTTAAATACGGGAAAAGATAAATACGATTTAATTTCATAATTTAATCATTTTCAACATAAAAATTGTTTTGCGGGAATGAGTACCAAGATGGCTGTGGTAATAATGCAAATTTAAAATTTATGGACTAAATTATAGAGAACTTGATCTATGCTTAAGCGTTTTTATTTTTTCGATAACTCAATCCACTGATTTTATATAGATTATTTAAAAATGTAAAAAAAACTAAAAATTAAAAGTATATTTTCTATACAGCAATACAAGTTATTGAAAAATTAAAAACGCTTAAGCATAGATAATTTTCTGTACTTTATTTTGTACAAATTTTGTAATATTACTGTTATCAGAAACATAATTGTACTCAATCGCGCAAAACGTGTTTTTCTCCTAAAATTACGGGTGGGTAGCGTCCTCTTAATAAAAAAAAAACAAAAAACAAAAATCGCCCAAGTTCCGCGATATTGAATAATATTAGAAAACCTTAAAAATTTCATCATAAATTCCCCTATATAATATATATATGTACATTTTCCACGAATAGCTTTTAACTGTGCATAAAAAAATTGAATTCGATGAAAATATAAAATTGAGAATTATTATAAGTCTTACAGCTACAAGTCACTGCAATTACCCATTATAATATTATAATTGATACGCAATAAATATTTTCAAGTCGACTTTCCATTAAATTTTAAAATAATTTTAATTCTAACGCGTTCGACGATTTGAATAATAATAATAATAATAATTTATTACAAATTATAATGACAGGAAAAAACGTATCAAACAATTTACTGTTTATATTATTCACAGCGATATTCAATAATTATTATAAAAAAATAATAATAATAATCTTCCCGCAGAACGATAGAATTTATAATTTATAATTTTTTTTTTTTTTTTTTTAAAAAAAAGTCATTATAAAAAATATAGCGAAAGGAATAAACAACTAACAATATTATAATTTAATATTACACTTTGGTCGCTTATTAAATTATAATAATAAATTGTAATCCGAGAGAAAATTACTTCCCGAATGGGTTTATTTTTATGCGCGCCGAATAGATTAGTCGGAGTAAATTAAGTCGCGAATGCTTAACTTTTTCTACGCGAAGACTTTTTAAGTTTTAATGAATAACTCGGTTGTTTATATAATAAATAAATACGTATATAATTTACGTATTATTGTACAGGATATTACACACAAACGATGGGTATTATACACGTCCGTTTCGTAAACGTTATCTCCCTTATTATATTATATTATATATACCCTGTAATTTTGTGAGTTTGTAACATAATATTCAGATCGGCCTGTAATCCTGTAACCCTGTATTCTGTCGTAATCTACGTTATAACATTGTATTTATAATCGATAAGTCGAAACTCGATATTATACCAGATATTATAATAATTATTATGTTTTTCTTATGCGCATTACCGCGGCTATAATAAATTATTATCATAAATTATACGAAAAAATACGTTTTCGCCTTAATAATAATTGATAAGAGATATTTTTGTATAATATTATCTTTGATCACATCGAAGGATCGCGTACTCGATTATGTATTCTATTATTGTAATTCTATTTATAACTATATTTGGAGGTTAATAATCCTTTTAAGATGTTTTCGGAGCTCGCAAAATCTTATAGTCAATTTTATTCGCGCCAACTATATATTATATCTAACCAACAACCATACCTGTATTATCTGTACACAAAATACATATACTTTATATAATATATTATGTTTTTTATACATTTTTTTTTATATTTTATTAGGAAAACGACGCAATGAAAAAAGTTTTTTTTTATTTTTCTCCAAAACGGTCACGTTTATCGTACAGCCGAGTACTTTTTTACTATACAATTCGCATATCGTTACGAAATGAGCATTATTTTCCGACGAGACGTAATATTTTCATCTTTTTTTTATTTTTCACTACACGCATGGTCGATATATTATATACAATACAATGTACGGGCACGAGTTAAGTTCTATAACTTATAATAATAATGATAATAATATAATAATAATAATAATAATAATAATAATAATAATATAATAATAATATTATTATTATTATTATTATTATTATTATTATTATTATTATTATTATTTTTATTATTTTATGTCGGAATAGATATAAGTCCGCGCCCCGGGAATATTGCCCGCGCGACTTAAGAAGATAATCGCGTATGACCTCACGTCGTGGACGACGACCTTCGCGTACACCTCGTACAATACGAGTATATATTTATGGTACCTATATAATATATTTTTTTTTTTTTGTTTTTTTTTTCACAATAAACTCGTACGTATTGTAAATCTGGTGGTACTATCGTATTATTATTCATTAACACGGTGCAAATTAAGACATACTACGGGCCGCGGATAATTAGCCGCGTTTGTCGTCCCGTCGAACGTGTAGGTATACACTCGAGTATATATTATATACCTAGGTACCGCCTATATTTATATATAATTTCTTTGAAAAATTCGTCTTATCCGTTATATTGTACGAGTATTATAATATCCTTCATATATACGTCATTATTTATTCCCATGGTTTTTATCGTCGTACCGCATCTATAAGTAGTATTATGACTCGGGTACGATAATTTGTTATTGAAACCGCACAAATATACGATACATTCATATGTAATATAGCGAACGCTACAGCGGATCGTAAGAACGAACGATTAAGTTGTATATATATATATATATATATGTATATTATATATTTACTCGTATATATATGTACGTGAAAATAGCGATAAAACTCGAGTGACTATCGCAGATTATAAATTGTATTTTTTTTTATATTATATACCTTATACTCTTATAGTTGTTATAAGTTGTAATAATAATAATAATAATAATAATAATGACTAATCAGACGCTTTATACGACTATATATACCTCCTTCTGTCCAGATTACGATATAGTAAAGCAGCAGCAAAACTAGTCCGATACGAATGCGATTAAATGAACGTACGTATAATATTATGCATATGATAATAATATGTGATGTTAGCACGATATAATAATAATAATAATAATAATAATAATAATAATAATTATTATTATTATTAGTAAAACGATTTTGTGTATGGAATAATGTGCATTCGTGTATTTTTATACATATATTCCTCGACTCGATCCTACGGCTAGGAATATTATTTTCAGAAAACTAATTTATACGATCGTATTATATAAACGTTTTAAAGTATGTTTTAATTAGTATATAATATCATTATATTATATCTCGTTATAGTGAGTGACCTGATTGTTGTTTCAAAATAGTAATCGCGGACATATTGTAGGTAATAAATGAATAATATTTTTTTTTTTTTATCCATACAAATTGCTTGCGAGTTAAATCTCGAGTACCAAATAATAAGAATAATATAATTTTATTTCAGTTTTATTTTTCCTCCCCTTTATAATATATACTTCTAAACTGTTGGCATATAACCGTTTTGTCGTGAAATTTTCCCTTCCCCTTATAGCCGCGTTCTCGCAAAAATCTGCAAAATTTCAAAAGTTTGCTTATAATATGCAATGCTGGATGCTGCATTATAATATGCACGATAACGCCTCGTTACACGATATTATACTTATTATTAATATTATTATTATTATTATTATTTTTATTATTATTATTATTATTATTATTATTATTATTATTATTATTATT
>JAIUCT010000024.1:3196260-3215971 GCA_021307375.1 Tetraneura akinire
TAATAATAATAATAATAATAATAATAATAATAATAATAATAATAATATATATTATATATTATATATTATATTATACACGCGGCAGTATCTCGCGCGCGTCGTGTTTTCGTACCATTATTTTATAATAACATCCCCGGGGAGAACGGCGATTTTAGTTTGACCTTCCGTATAATGTTTTATATACTATTATACATACATTATATTATAATATAAAAGACGAATAACACGAGTATACATAAATAAATGTACCTACTACACGTTATATTATATACTCACATAATAATAATATAATATAATATAGGTAAACGAACGTATATTTGTTATTGTTATTATTATTTTTCGACAAATCACACGCTATTTATGATATAAAAACTATTATTGTTATGTAATATATTATTCTTATTATTATATTGTATAAATACGCGTTTCCTTATGGACGTCCGTCGATAAATTTGTCATTTTGTATATTATTTGTATAATATATTATAAAGTACGCGACGCGGGAGAGAGAAAGAAAAAAAAGGGTTGTACGTTATATAATATAAGATTTCGAGTCGTATATACGATATAATATTTTAAGAGAAGAACCGAATATGTTCTATGTCACGATCTTCGAGTTATTATTATTATTATTATTATTATTATTATTATTATACGCGTATATATCACGAGGACAGGTAGTCGGTGTACGAGCCAAACACCCCTCGACGAGCAGTCATCCACACCCCCCGCGAAGAGGGTTTTTATCGTGAATTATTTTCTATATCGATCGGTTTTTTTTTTCTGTCCACGCACACGCACGGTGAATACACAACATACACGCAATGACTGACGACACGTACAACAGTTATACGAGGCAAAAGATGGCAACGTCGTCGAAAAAAAAGAAATATAACATATCACACCCCTATCATCGTTTATTCTATATTATTATAATTCTTATGTGAGCGAGTACAAATTATATAAAAGGGTTTATAATACGAGTATATTGTTATAAAAATATATTTACGAGGAAAACGTTTCGGTCGTCATATCGTGTGTGCGTTTTTTTTTTTTTTTTTTTTTGTCATAAAAAAAGTATTGTTCGTTTTTAAATAATACCCGCGAAAAGACGGATTCTCGCGGACGTGATAATAATAATGATAATAATAATGCAGTCTCTCAGCGTGCGCTCCTCGTACAATTACACAAAAATATCAATATATTATATTCTTATAGAAAGATTTGAGATCGATACCGAGAACGTACGTGTATTATTATAGCACCCGGAACAAACCAAGTTTCTACAATATTCGAGACTAACAGTCGTATCGAAAATATTATAATATTGTACGTATCGTTTTCGATATTTCAATTCGACGACTCGTATATTATATTATGTTTAAAGTGTTTCGACGAGTGAACAAACTCGTAATAATTTAATATTTCTTTCACGTTTTTACATTATATTTTTAAAATATTGAAGAGCAACGAAGAAATTCTTCAAATAGTAGAGGAATAGAGAGTTTTACTATCCATCATTAGATCAAGAAGTGGAAAACTTATAGAACATTTAATGAGACATAACCCTTTCATAACAAACATAATGGAAGGGAGAATCAATGGCGACGAAGAGGAAGACCGAGGAAAACATTCATAGGAGAAATGATTGGAATGGCTGGATGTAACGGGTATTCTGCACATATGAAGACTCTGTCATTAGAGAGAGAGGAGGGAGAACTTTTTTTTAACTATCACAAGTCTAAGCCTTTAGAAAGGAAGAAGAAGATTTTTTAAAAAAAACAAAACTTATAAAACATTTATAACGAATCGTAGATATTTAAATCCGTGCGTGTATTTATAGACCTTTATAAAATTATAATCGCTATATTATTTTCGGTGAATATTTCTTCTACGTTTCTTTTTTTTTTCGACACTGTATTTGACAACTACATGACGCGAAATAGGAGTCGCAGCCATCGTTTCGTCCGGATAAGACCCGTACTATGGCCGTGTATTTTATGTATTTTTTTTTATTTATAAAAGCGTTATTTTTTTTTTATTCCACGTTCGGTAGTATCGATTTTTAAAGCCAAAAGTTAGACGCGGAGGATATTTCTGAAGCTCTTCTGCCATGTTCAAAAGCGACGAGAGAGAGAAGAAAGTATATACGATATATAACGGCGTATACGATATAATATACACGCACACAAAAGCGCCCAAAAGCGATTTCTCATCTGTTGTGTGCAGCGGATAATTGTTTTTTGTTGTTTTTGCCACTGCCGGAGGAAAGGCGACGAGGAGAGAGCTTGAAGGATCTGTCCGGCGGAAAGCAGCTGAAATCTGTGCGCCATTGTGCTCGAGGTGTAAACGAAGGGCTCTATTGTTTTTTGGCACCATTCATCGTGTCGCCGTATATATATTATATATATATACCTATATAATAATAATAATAATAATAATAATAATAATAATAATAATAATAATTAATTATTATAATATTTAATATTAAATATTATAATAATATATTACACGTCGTATGAATGACGAAAAATGAACGAAGCGAAAAATTAAATACACAAATTGCGGGTATAATTTTTTTTTATCATACAATATATGATAATATGTATTATTATTTTCATGACATTAAATATATTATATTAAACTATAGTTTTTACAAAACTAAAAATATCTTAGCCCCGAACGTGTATTTTTCATATTATACGCCCTCGGTTCGTAACTGGTGAAATGAATGCGTATATATAATGTCGGGAAGAATATCGTCATATCCATAGTACGAATTAAATGTTTAAAAAACGGCCGTCAACGGTATATTAAAACAATATTATTTCCTTATAAAAACGTATATTTTATTTATTATTTTCGTACCTATATAAAACGTCGCGAAACGTATGCCTACGTGATTTGTATAATTTATCATAATATTTTCTGCGTTGTTATATTTCGTGTATACATTAATCGCGTATAATGTAATATTAATTTTCCATCGTGCACACAAACATAATATCCGTATGCACATATTACGTTATAAGTATAACCAATCTGGTCGTATAGACGATATATCGACTGGACTTATTGCTTTGATGTTAAAATAAACGATTTGTGTTATGTATACATAACGATACATAGCTGCGGGTATTTATTCGATGTTATATGCCGTGTAAATAATATAATATTATACTCTTTATGCCTTTATGATTCACATATTACAATATACGCATCACATACCGTCCAATTTACCCCGTTGTTTATTAGAAATTGACCGGTTAAATAAACATGTAGAACGCGAGCGTGTGTATATCGTGTACGAATATATATTATTAAAATTATTATTATTATTATTATTGTTATTAAAATTATTATTATTATTATTTTCCTACTCCGGACGAGGGTATTTGCGGACTTTAACTAATATTTTTGATATGCTTCTATAATATATTGGTAAACCGTTCCTGCAGATTGTATTTATTATTATTATTATTATTAGGTACATCGTATATCGCAAACAACATGTACAAGATTATTATTATTATAACAATGTTACTGTTAAATATTTACAAGACTATAGTGAACGAAATATCGCAATTTCGCTGCAAATAACATAGGCAAAACGTTGCTGGTCAGCGATATTAAATTTAATAATAATATAATTATTATGAAAGTGTATATAATATTATAAAATATCGATGAACAAACCAAACATCTCGCAAAAGTCCGACATTTGGCTAATTTCCTAACAATAAATTACTGTAAATGCCTGCTGTCTATAAATCCACCATGATTACAATTTTTATACTATTCCAATATTCCCGTTAATTTTGTATACGTCATAATATTATGGATATGACTTTATCGTATATAAAACTGTAGTGTATTTATTAACAACAAAACTAAACACAAAAACATGTTTTACGAATTGTTTGTGCTTGAACTATAATGAGGTTGTTGTGTCACATAATGTGATAATAAATTCATACTGCTATCATTATATTGTGATAACAGCACACAATAATGCATTAGGTACATCTCTCTGGACATTTTTTTTTTTTTTTTTTTTTTTTTTAACGATATTGAGCAATTTAATATTATATATTATATTATATTACAGTGTAGAAATGTATACGAGAAACGCTTAAAAATCGTGCGTTTATAAGCGCAATATAATATATAATATAAAATTACGACGTAAAATAGTTGTAGAAATTATTTGTAAAATATAAAAAGGTATACGTGAGCATTGTATGTATATAGAATTGATTTACGTAAAAACTCTCAATGAATACGTAATATGCGAGATCGGTGTTACATTATAATATGGGCGCGTTTCATTTTAAAAAACTTCTAAACGTTTTTTTTCGTATTATATAAAATAACAATATATTATATTGTTTAACATTATTTTATAATATTATAATAATATATCACAGGCGAGAAAGAATAGTCATATTATGGCCATATACTCGCATCGTATACAGGCGACTATAAATATATAGACGTTATAAATTTCGCGAAAATCGTTTAACTCTATCTCTAGTCTTCGTCATAAAATATGTAGGTATATTTAAATTGTAAAGCGCCTCATTGTAGCATGTATATAAATAACAATGCATTTCTGGTAACGGTCATGCACGTCGTTATATTATTACCGTTTGTTTTAAAATTATCAAAATAATTGAAGACAATTTAATAATAAATACTTGTATAAAGCATTTGCATATTTTATTCTTATAACACACATTATATATTATCATTTACCTGACGTATATTTATCGGTCGTCGTCCTGTCCGCAGAATACAAAAATACGTTTTTATAAATATATATTATAATATTATATGATAAAAAGTTATAATATAATAATATTGTCGTTTATACTATTTTCTTTTCTCTATTTTTAATCAGTCGGACCTCTTGAAAAGTTAAGAACAATCCATAATATTTGTTCTCCTCTTCTCGAGTGACGATATGACACGTTATTGAAGTAGAAGTACGTATATAGTACCTATATATATACAATATAATATATATAGAGGGCATCGTCACCATATAATATAAGTCTGCATTACTATTGTATTGTTGGCCATTTGTTTTCTTTCTTTGTTTTCAAGTAAAAAAAAAAAAAAAAAAAAAAAAAAAAATTGTACTTCTCAAATTCATTGCTCTATACAGGTATAGGTGTACAATGCGTCGCGTATCGGTGACGAGGACGGAACAGACGGATATTTTTATACAAGTCGTTGGCGGTTTTTTTTTTTTTTAAAAAAAATTTTCGAACAAGCATCGTATACGTTTTATCGATCGCGTAAAATGTATACGTATATACGTCTTTATTTGTGATTACAATAATTATTACAATATTATATAAAAGGCAAAAAAAAATTGTATTATTTTATGAACGTACTCTGCGAATCTAAACGAATTTCAACGAATAAAATAAGAGAATAATAATAATAAAAAAAATTTATGAGTATATACGACTATATATATAAATTATATAATAATAATAATAATAATAATAATAATAATAATAATAATAATAATCCGTATTGTGTGCATTCCGGTCGCGTCGCGCACGATTTTATTTATTGACCGTTGAATATATTGTAATGAGAACGAGACGATTTATTCATAATAATAATAATATAAATCCTATGCGTACGTATATATTGTAATATATTTTATATTATAATATACGTATTATTATATATATTATAAAATCGATCCGTTCGGAGACTTCGACGTATCCCGTTTCGAAATAGTCGTTTTGTTTCCATCCGCATATACTACAATAATATACTCGTATATATAATATAGTTATATTTCACAAACTTTTTTTTTTTTTTATACGTCGAAGCCGAAACCAGCTGAAAATAAATTTTGGTATATGCGAAGTGTGCGTGCAGCATAATATTATACGTTCTGCCTTTTTCTATATAAATATATATTGTATTATCCCGACGTGTGTTGTATTATAATCAAAGAGTTTTGTTTTGTTTTGTTTTGGTATTTTTTTTTTCTGTTAAATGTTTGTGAAATTAAATTTTTTAGGAAAACACAAAAAAAAAAACGATAATAATAACACGCATCGACGGGACAACGGCGACGACGAAAATAATAATAATAATAATAATAATAAAATGTTTATGATATATAAACCCTTTCACAATATTGTCTGACGTGAGAGAATAATGGTCTTATACATATAGGAAGGAAAAGAGTAAAAAAAAACGAGCGATGACAAAACCAGTTGCCGAGGTACAGGGTCAGGGGGTTAACCCTTTAAATATCTTCCTCGTGTCGTGTGAAGTCCGTTTAAGGTTCTTTTATTATTATTTTCTTATTGTATATGATATATAATAATATAATATACAGTCGACGGCACTTGGCCGTATATTATAATATAATATAATAATAAGCGACCATTATGATATATATATATATAGAGTTCCGATGAATCGTCTCCGCGGGGAGTTATACCTATATATATATATATAATATATAGGATATTCCATATGGATGATCGACACGAAGAATGTCGTAAATACTAACATCAGGAAATCACCGACAACCCTTATAAATTTTATACGTTCGCTTTTTCTCGGTTCACACAATTTTACAACTCCTCGCAGTACGCTATATAACCTTTTTTTTTTTCACTTTCAAAATTGAAAAAAAAAAACTACGTTTTACAACACTATTATATATAACGTTTTAATTTTTTGTCTTTCTGTAAAACATACAAAAAATATAAAATATTGTAATTTATAACGTATAGATTCTATATGATATACTTATGTTCCTCGTCCCATCATTACCATCTCTTTCATATTGGAAGCTTAAAATAATTTACAGTCAATAATTTCGTTATAGAACGTATAGTACATATAATATATAACGTTCTAAAAATGTATACCTACAAGACGCTTGTATTTTGTGTAAATATACATGTGTATATTATTATGTATATACTACTCGTTGGTGTATGATTATAATAAATATAATACAACTCAACAATTAGGTATATACGTTTTTTTTTTTTTTTGAAATATAACAAAATATTTGAATATAAATACTATACGTTACAAAAATGAAAAATAAAACCACAATACTGGTTTGTCGTGACCATATTACCGGTATAATAATATATATTTGGTATGTGTATTATGTAATATGTAAAAATATATTTAAATTTAAATTTGAATTCGGTTTAATATGTTATGTTTATGTACTAACGTATTATAATATTATTTTATATTATTATACATCATATAGAATATAACTAAATAAAGGTGACCGTTCAAAAATGTTTCCTGACAAAATATTTTGAGTCAAAATATCTCGGGTATTTATCCAGTATTAAAACATAACAATTACGAAAAATAATTGTTATAATCTATAATATATTTTAGAGACATACTTATGCAATTTATAATGTTATAAAATTGAATACAATATAAACAGTTATATGGATCAGAATAATAATTATGAATGGCGATAATTACACATAACGTTTTCAATGTTACCTCCATTATTTTTTTGTACAATATACAATATAGTATATAGAATAATAGAATATAGTAATTTTTGTCGTTTTAATTGATAAATTAAATGTATAACTTTGTAAAATATAGTGCTATTACAGAGATAATTTTCAGCATTCTGTAATATGTAGTTTTTCTATCGATTTAACTGCGTATGTCCTGTATACATATTAATATAATTACCTGTATAACATAAAATATGATTTCTTTAAATAATATTACTCTTACTTTTATAAAAAGTAAAAAAAGGTAATTATTTACTATCTCACAATGAATATACATTTTTAATTTTTAGAAAGTATAGGTATAGAGAAATATACGGTTAGGTTAGGTTGTATATTTTTGAATAACTAAAAATATTATTTTACCATGTTCTAATCAAATGATAAAATATATTAAAATGATTCTTTCATTTAAGATAATATTTTGAATAAAGATATTTTGACTGAAGATATTTTTTCAGAGATTTATGACATGGAACCATAAATAAATATCATCAGCTGAACGTAAATTTGTAAATATATAATAAATAATAAATAAATAATAATAAAATAATAACAATAGAAGATATATATCATGAATGATATTATTTTAATATTTATTTATTTTACCGTCAAAAATGTTTATTTCGTGGATAAAAAAATAATATTATATTGTTTTACAGTAGATTTGAATGAATTTATTGTTTATATTAGCTGCCGACCACTCATTACTGTTATAGCGTATATATATACCTACTTTTATATACCTAGTTACTTATTTATATCTATTACATTCACAATATATGTATACATAACACGCGTTATGTTATGCTCGTTAAATTGCGCGTGCTACTCGCATTAAACCGCGAACAATAGTCAATAGGCGACGATCGTATGAACGGATAAAACTTATATAGTACTAACCATATACCAATACCTACATCAAGTCGAAAACGGCGAATTTATTACTATAAACCTACATATTATTATAATATTAATGTAATAAACGCGCAATTATTTTATTATTATTATTATTATTATTTTTATTGTTATTATTATTTATTTATACTATTCATACATACATTACACGCGTCCTCTCTGTCTCTATTCTTCTCTGACACTTTCGAGATATACCTACAATTATTATTTAACGTGTTATTTAATAATAATAATAGGTATAGGTAATAATAATAATTGGCGTCGTTCTCGTGTGATTTTATTGTTGTCCTCTCCCATCCTTCTACTCCTCCTTATCAATATCGTTTGCCTGGCCGATACTTCATGTGATTTTATACTTATACAGTCCTCAAGTTATATCTATTATTTTCAGATTAGATTTATGTTTTCTCATATTATTTCGATGGGAATCACACTTCCAATATATACGAGTATATACGTATAATGTACCTATTTCTGCGGTCAAATGACACCTGCTCTTTTTGACGATCAAACTGAAAATGAAATAATATCATAATAAAAAATCTTTAAAAAAAAAATCTCTTAATATACATTTTTAAATTTATTTATAGAATAACGTCTGTATTATCCGATTTTCGTAGTCTTTTAGTATAATATAGGTACGCATTATAAAATATAAAATTTTACCGATATTTATTGGACAAAAGTATAAAATATAAAATCAGCCTGCTGCTGTTACAATGTTATATACGCATAACGTAGTATACCTACTCGTTCTAACGACAGCGAGATAATCGAAGTCGGTAATGCGCATTGGTGTTCTGCTGTTGGACCGTTCTATATAGCTTGTGCGAGTGAGGGGAGGACACAATGATGGCGAATAGGGGAAGTGAAGTGGCGAAAACCTCCTTCCATAAAGTCGGTCGTGCAAAAATTACTAATAAGGACTATCGCTCGAGCCAAGATTATTATCGACTTCTGTTTGTCGGTTTTCGTATCCTGCAATATTATATATATATATATATACATACAATGTATATATTTTAATACACTTATATATAATATTATTTTATATAATATATATTATATAGACACGGTCGTTTGGTCTTCCTTTTCCGGTAGCGGTGACGCGTAAAAGATGCAAAATATAATAATAATAATACGTTCGCGTGTCGATTTTAATATTATCATAATCGAGAAGCAGCACAACGTCGAAATAACGAGCTAGAGAAAAACTAAAAAGATGATTATAAAAACCTTCGAAAAAAAAAATACGATGACGCTTATGTACACGAATAATATTATATTAATTAAATAATATATAGGTAGTTATATTTTTCTATATTCCCATATATTATTTAACGAAACAAAGAACAATAATATAATTATAATTTAAGAAAAATAAATAAATAAATGTTATAACTGCGAATCGAACGAGTCGTCGTTGACGTCTTAATTGGCTTGTGTCTATAACATAATAATATAATATATGCTATATATAATATATATTATGTATAGAATATACCTTGACGATTTCATATTCGTGATTGTACGGACGTATTAAATTTACCATTTTGACGATGGTTATACTTATAATATGTTTTTTTTTTTATTTTATTTTACGAATGATAAGAAATAATAAAACTATAACCGCGGTACAGTCGTTACGGCGACCCTGACCGCCATCATATACGCGATTTCCTAACCTGTAACGATACAGAAAAAAAGTTCGTCGGGCAATAAAAACTATACCGACGCACAGTGGGGCGCTTTATATAAAATCTCGGACATTATACAATATTTGAATTTTCTGGACTTTTGAGTTATTATAAATTTATAATAATAATAATTAAGAATAGGTTAGTGTTATCATTTACTAATATATTATATTAAATTAACCATATGGTATATATAACTCGTTATATATTTATTTATAATATATTAATTACAGAATATAAATATTATTAGGTCTTTAATATACAATATCAGTTATTAACGGTTATTAATATTATATTATTTATTAGTTTCACTTAAATTATTTGAATATAATATCGTTTGGTATACTCATAAGCACAAAAATAATTAAATAATAAAAAGTAAAGCAGACTATATACCAAATTGGATTTATTAATAACAATATAATACTAAGAAACTTAGTATTATATTATATCTAATAATACTTAAGATATTATATATACTAATAGATTTATTATTTATAATTATTATTATATTATAGATATTTGGTATATACCTACTAATATAAATTATTGTTAAATATAAAATATCAATTAATTATTATTAGATATAAAATATTATTAAATTAAAATTTACATTTTATTAATTTTACGTTCATTATTTAGGTAAGTATGTTAATATATAAAACTAAATAATAAGTAAACTGAACTGTAACAAAATTAGGTTTATTTATGATACTAACGTTATATATATATAAATATATATTTCTATATTATATAATATTATATTATTATAATATAATATTATTTACTCGTATTATAAATAATATAATTATTATTAATGATATATAGATATATCTATATAAGAATATATATATTATATATTATTATTATTATTATTATTATTATTATTTTAAAAAATAATTAGGTATTAATTATAATTTCAAGTATCTTCAATTTCCATTTTATTTTCATCTTCATTCACCTCTATTTCATTTATACCTTGAATATAAAAATAATTAATAGTATATTAGTATGTTATAGATTTAATGTAATTGAACAATTTAATAATACTTACAATTAATATTATTGACATGTTGTTCATCATCATCGCCATCATCGCCATCGCCATCGCTATCGTTCTGCTCGTTATATTTATTTAAAAGATTTAAAGCTTCTGGTAACATAATTTTTTTATTTCTTTTTAGTAATATTGGTTTTATGGTTGATATATATGGATCTGATGATAATAATAAATTATTCAGTATGTCTTCATTGGTTGCTTTTCTAGAACATTTACGTGAATTCCATTCTCTAAAATGCTTGAAGTCCTTGTTTCTTGCCTCTTGTGCTTCCTCCGATAGTTGACCAATGGGTACTATAGCATGTTGAATAATTTCTGCACCATGAATCAACAGCTTATGTACTGAAGACGGCATATAGTACCATTTGTATAAAGATATATATTCTGCTGTTTTTAAACAATATTCACCAAATTTGATATGATCTACTGGTTGACCAGAACTTATAACTTGTAATATAACTGAAAATTTTTCTATTAATGTTTCGTCTAAACCAGTAATTATAGACACTTTATGAGGATTTTCAAAAAATCTTCTGGCACTATTACCATCATTAGTAGTACCTACTCCTTGCTTAACTACATCAATATTTAGTCCCATTTCGCTCTTAAAAAGTTGTTGAATATATTTTTTTTTCGATAATTTTAGTTCCTTATGTTCATTACTCGTTGCTGACCATTTTTTAAAATCTAAGTTATATGAAATATGTAATAAACACTCAAAACACCTGATCCACGCATGTAAAGTAGATAATCCATATTTATAGTACTCTATTTTATTAATTTTTTTGGTCACAAGATTTAAATTATTCATTTCAGTTGGTTTTGCATCACAAATATAACACCGTGCAGCTGAGGTTGTATTAGTTATGGCATTACATACTTTTCCATCTATCATAGTCATAACTAACTTATGCTCTATTTCAATATTTTGAAATGAACTTGAAACTAAGTTTTTAATTTCAGATTCTATATTATTTATTTCATCGATTATAGTATCATTAGTTTCTTTTTCAAATTCAAATTTAATAGGACGACAAAAATGTGTCGATGATGGACGATCATTTTCCCAAATAACTTCGTCGCGGTTTGGATCATATAATTTAATTGGAACTAAACTAATTATAAAAATACTAGAATCATTTTCAAAATTACTACTAGAATTATTTATTTGTTTGTAATTACTTTGCCCGGATGCTCCATCACATCCCCATTTACTAATAAGAACTAATTTATTTTTCAGTACAATATTTACTTTTTTAGTTTCTTGGGTGGCTAATAAAATTCTGGATACTGTGTGATTAAGAAGTGCTTGCAATTCAATTTTTGCACCTGTACTTGTCACATTTATAGACTCCCTTAGTGGATAACACTCATTTTTCGCCTGTTGTATTTTATAGTAAGATGGATAGTATTTAATGCCGTCTTTTAACATGTCATTACGTAAAGTATTATATTGGTATCTAGACAGCTTTAAAGAAATTATCATACCTAGTGCTTTATCCTTTGAAATTATATTAGAACAAATATTATCATTTTCACAAATATTTTTAACTCTACTTGCTTCATCAGGATTTGTTATTAAATAATTTAGAATTGACGCCAAATCATTTTTACCTTCAGCCTTTAATTTAATTTTAGCCGCGTACATAAGTTCATCACTCGAATAATCACTACGTAATGATTCTGTTAAACGATATTTATGTCTATCAGAATAATTATTAAATTTAATTTCATTTAAATCTGAACCTTTATCATTTGACTTACTATTATTAGATATTTCAGATAAAAAATTGTCTGGAAATACATACTTTTGCATGAGCCACTCGTTATTTTTATTCAAAAATCTTTGTTCGTTGTAAGACGAAATAACCCATTTCTTATATAAATTATTACAAAAGTTTCTTAATGACATTTCTAATGATTTTTTTGCACCTTCAGAAAGTTCAATTTTTACACATTTTAAAATTTCAGTTAAAAGAAATGAATATGTATTTAGATTTAATTGATTACGTCTTAGTAATAAATACAAATCATTTTTTGTTTTAAACAACTCCATTATATTATTAATATTAAAAAAATGTATCAAGCAATTTTATATAAATTTTATATTAACAAAAACTGGAAAGCAAACGTAAGCTTACGTGTCGTCGCGCGTAATGATATAGTGACATTATTAGTGCGCTCGCATATTACCATATCTTTATTATAATAATATGTTAATTAAATGAAAGGTCGGACAAAGTCGGATGCACCGATTACAGATATATCAAATATACTAGTTGGATAACCAAATTTAATTGGTTTCAGTTTGATAATAGTTGATAATTTTTATTAATTTCAATTTGAAATATAAATTTTATTTGCAATATACCTGAATTGTGTAATTTTATTTTAAAAGTTTAATAATTAATTTGAGTTATTTAAAATAAATATAATAAATATAAATCGTGCATAATAGGTTGATTTATATTTAATTATTGATATTCAATTATTAAAAATTATTATTATTCATTTAAAATCCTATTTTAGGAATTTAAGTTTAAATATTATTTTACTAATGTAAAAATAATTTTTCTATAAATATCATATTATTAATTGTTATGATCTGTGTTATTAATTTAATCGTTATAAATGCATGACAAATAATATGGTCATGTAGAATCTGTTATATCAACTACTTATGTACACATTTTAATTATATCCAAATAAAAATTTTACAATTTAAATTTTTGTAAAATGTCCGAAATTTTCTATTAAGCGCCCCACTGTGCGACGTCAGCCTTTTGCACGCGTGTGTTCGGTATTACATGCATATTATTATTATTATTTTTATATCGTTTTATATGCCAACATTTAAGTCGACGGTCGATTTTTGCGGGCAAAAGTCTGCTGTACTCGTATACCATTTTGTAATCTCTGACCGATTTCCACCCTCGAAGGCGAACCTTACCGTCGCGAGGGTTCGAAGACCCGCGAAGGCTTTCATGCCGAAAATATAATATATATATATATATATATATATATGTGTGTATTATAAATGGTATAGGGAGCTGCGGATGACAAGTCGCGGGCGAAACCGAAAGGAGCTTTTCTTCGTTTCTCACCCGATATTTCTCGTCGTCAGACGCAAAAGCGTATAATATGTACTTATATATAACATTTATAAATATACCTAATATAATATTATACGTATTAGAAAGAAAAAAACGGGAATGTATAGATCGGTAGTGGTACTTCTGTATATTATATTCGTACACGTGCCGCATAAAAAGGCAATATTCGTATATTCCTTTGTACCCTACATAATATTATATATGCTATTATTGGACCAACGGATTTTCGAGCACGTTTATTACATATATGTATAATGTATATACGTAATGTTCGCGTGTGCGTTTGCGTTCTGATGTTATAAGACTATTTTTCGTTTTGATATTTTGGCGACGACGGTGACGTATGCCGGAACCGACAATAAATAATAATAATAATAGTATAAAAAAAATCCAACCCCCGTACCGCGTGATTTATCGTCAAAGCGTAATATGAATATAACCATACATACAGTCTAAACGAGTAACGGGTATTTTCCCGAAAAAAAAAACCTTAAGAGTATAGGGGAGGAAAGAGAAAGTTCAATAGAATTTCAATAAACTTATATAAATATTATATATCATAATGTGGTCGCTGATCGGTAAAATATTACCAATATAAGAAAAAAAAAATACGAGATAAATAAGTTAAGATTGTCCAAAAATTATATACCTAATTTTATTATAATCGACGTTACTTAACGTTATTTTAACATATATAGGTATGGAAATCGAACAAATACATTTTAACATAAACATACTTATATAAATATACGTTTAAAGACAATGTCTTACGATTTTTTTTTTTTATAATATTTCATTATAATAATTAGTAGATATTCGATATTATTTGTGATTTGAATTATGTCGTGATATGCATATAACTTTTAAAAAAAAGGTCATACCTATACGAATAATCATCTGTAATATATTAAATATTAGAAACTTTATAAAAACATAATATATATTTATCCAAAAATATTTTGTAATTCGTCAATAATATTTATTTTTTAAATTTTAAATGAAAAGTGATTGAAGTATTTGTAGGTTAAATTTTAAATTTTTTAATGATTTGTCCCTACACGTTCTGCACGGTTCTGTCGTATCACGTAAATGTCGATTAAGTCTTGATACTTATGATAATCATTCTATTTATATATACTACACCTTATCATATACAGGTAGGTATTAATATTATAATTGTATATCGTCATTTGGTAGATTGTTCTTTTTTTTCTTCAAATCACGTGGAATAAAAATATTATCGTTCATTGTATTGTACGTCTAGTCGCAGTTCATCGATCTTTTTGCAATACGGCGCATAAACGATATTGGTACGTTTTTCCATCGCATTCCGCAAGATATATTCCGCGTGGTTAAGATTTCGTTCGCAACCGTCGTCAGAAGCCCATGATAAACGATCGACCATTAAAACTCTCGGTTTCGGACGTCTTGTTGACGTTTGTTCCGCGTTTGACGAACGCTCGGATGTATAAATGGAAATGAAAACGGACGGCGGAAGGGAGTAACAACCGAAGAATTGACGACAAAGACTTCGAAACGTAATATATTATTATGATTATTATTATTATTATTATTATTATTATTATAATATGAAAAATACCTATACGGCCGAAGACTTGATGTATGCGGGAATGCCGTTTAGTCGGTCGCCAAACGATGAGACGGCACCTCGAGTTTAGGTGCGGTGTGCAATTGTGTGAGAGGGAGGGCGGGTGAGGGGAAAACGTACATAAAATAATATCATATTGTTTTTATTCCGTTGACGCACAAATGCGGTTGTCGTGGTTATCGTTGACGAAAATATAATACGTATAAAGTTGATTTTTTCCTCCAGGCGATTAAAAGTTCGGTACGTATACAATATAATATAGTTTCATTATATTATATTATATTATAAAATAGAGGTTAGGTCTGGTAATATAGAAAATCGTTTTTCGAACAACTATTCGTACATCGTATCGTTATAATCCATAATACGGTATAAATATAATATTATATCCCTCGAATTTTCATGATGGACGACGCATGCGTTTAATATAATATAAAATATAATACAAATATATTATTGTGCTTTGTGCTTTCAGCGTAAATAAAGTACATAGGAACGTCACAGCCCGCGTCGGATAATAAATTATTCATTTTTCGCCGGCGCCGCCGCCGCCGCCGCCCGTTTTGAGTAATGATACGATTTTTTATGATAATCCATCGAACGTTTATTTCTATTCATCACGCGGGCAATAATATATAATAATATTGCGTTTCTCTTATTCTTCCGGGTACGTACCCCGACAGACGACTTTATTTTATATTATAAAACATCATTATTCGATTTTATCGGTTTATCGCGGTTAAACAATATTTGGGTCGTTTTTTAAACGTTGTTCGAGACAAATTATTTATTTCGTATATAATACGTCTCGGTGGCAGCTATATAAAACGGGAAATGCGAGATACCTATACGTCCAAACGAGAAAACTCGACTCGGATATAATAATAGTTTCATGACGTATAGTTTCAACGACGAAAATATTGACGAAGGACTTTGAAAGAAAAAAAAGTAATATTATGACGATCGAGCGATGTACAATATAAACATTGTAGTGGTACGACTGTGAGGGTGAGAAACCCCCTTGTAAGGGTGGAATATAACTACAGGTAACCCAAACGTATACGAATTTAATAGGTATATATATTAATATACGATACACACGTAAAAGATTAAATTTATTTATTTAGTCGTTCAAAGAAAAATATTTTAATAACAAAAAAAAAAAAAAAAAACGCGCGAATATCGTACGATTTTTATTCCGTTTCACCGAATCAGACAATTTTATATATGTATTATTATGTGTGTATACGTATAGTCTAAATAATATAATATACGGTTTATCTCAGTTTAACGTTAAAAGTTATTCGCGTTTGCAGTAACACGTTTTTTTTTTTTTTTTTTACGTTTAAGTTACGCGTTTATATCGAAAATTTCCAATATTTATTATTACATTATTACGATATATTATAAAAAATATAGTCGATAAAGGTAGAAGTAAAAACGAATTTCGACTCGTATCTCGTATTATATTTATAATATGAAATACCGATTGTCCGTGACGTCCTCGACGAAGAATATTCTTGTACGCACGTGCTACAACAGAATTCCAAGGTTCTATTTTCGTTTAAATATTTAAAGAAATATTGTTCGTAGTATTTCTGCGTTATACTCGAGTATAATATTATATATTATAAATTCGTTAAAATCTATTTTTTTTCCTTCTTCTTCCGTTCTAAATCGATGGTAAAAAGAATTTAGAATAATATTTGTTGGACAACATAAAAAAAAATATATAAATATATTAAAGAAATAAATACGAGTTTCGAAAATAAAAATTAATAATATAAAACAATGATATATAATACGGATAAAATAATAGTGAATTTGTATAATTAAATTTGAATTATACCACTCTTATTATACCTATAAGTATAACCACGTTATTTTATATATTTTTTTTTAAATCTAACTATCTGAAACTGTTAATAATAATTACTAATTAATTAGGTATTATATATACCATGGTAACTTAGGAAAATGTGAACGTAAGAATCGCATAGTGCATAAGTACGCTTCTTACGTTATGTTATATTATTATACATATTATTATAATATCCGTCTTGGTTCTTATATTGTATTCTCGTAAGTGGTATTACGCTCGCTACAAAGTCTGAGCTAATGATGGTTCGGACGGCGTCGTGACCTGCCGACGTCTCACGATCTGCCCCGTGACTAACGCGCTGAAGCTGATCGTATGTGTGTGCTTTGTGTGTGTGTGTGTGTGTGTGTGGCAATTAGCATGTGGTCCCGTCTCGACGCATAATATAGTAAATAATAATTACCCATTAAACGCCTACGCGCGCGTTTGTACTTGGAGTACGGGGTTGAGTCCACGTCTGGGTCTTTGAACTTCTTCCAGTATTATGAGATATATATAATCTCCTGCGTAGTTTTTGTATACCTAGTCTTTGAAAATATCGACGTTTCGTATAATAAGTTACACACGGGGTTAGGTATACGTAGAATTTTGTCGCGATTTAAGTTTCAAACGTGTGTAGGTACATCCTTTTGAAATTCAAAACATTATGAAATCAGTTAAATCCCGTGTTTTCGTTGTATACGCAAGAAATTATACCTATCCCATATACTTATTCCTTTTTTGTACAAACTCGCAAAAGTATTATGTTATAATTTATAAAAGTAAAACTTAAATATGTCATAAGTTATAATATGTTCATTATGATAATATATGTAAAACATTCCCCCATTTGATTTTTATTCGTATAAAATAAAGGATAATTCTTATTCTTAAAGTTAACGTTTGTATATTATAATATATAAAGTGAAATTACAAAGTAAATAATTAGCTTTTAATTATTCAAAATTTCAAAAATATTATATTATATTCGCCCTCAATATTATTTTAGTATGTTATACGATATCGGCTACAAAATTATTCGGGTTTACTCAATACGGTCCGACTTTGTACAGATTCAGGAATTATTTTTTCAATATTTGTTGAAATTTCGAACGGACGTGTTAGATGTACGTATAATAAACGAATACATCGTTTTCCAGAATCTCTTACTTATAATATTTTAAAAATACCCAACTAAACGTGTGGAGTAACTCGTATAATAATAATATTGCGTAAACGGCATCTACGTGGAAAGGTTTATAATCTCAAAAGTAGAAAAATAAATATATATACTCGTATAAAATGAAGAATGAAAAATGTTCAATGAATTAACATTAAATTTACATATTTTTATAGATAAAAATCACATACTCGTATATATAGAAAATATATATTTTTTCGATTTAACCGTCAATTATTATCATTATTGATAGAGCGATCTTTTAGACATAATATATTATATTTATAATATACGTTATAGTGATAATAATATTATTATTATATTAAACGTGTCAAATGTAATTTATAATACTATATAAAAACGTTAATATATATTTTTTTTTCGCAAAAAATAAATAACCAATAAATAATTTTTAACTCCACGATGATGATATATTATGTAGTTATTTTTAGTTTGAAGAAAAACGAATTTGTAATTTCGCGAACAGTTTCAAATATTTTAATTCGTTTTGTAATATTCTTAAAAAAAAAAAAAAATGTTATTTATCGCGAAACTCGCCCACACGAAATTATATTATCATACTCGTTATAATATTGTCTATCCCTAAGACCATATAACATATTTTTATAACAATCGGTTTTAATAAATCCGTTTCTTTTTCTCTCTGCAAATATTCACTTTAAGCGAGATTATTATTATTATTATTATTATTATTATTATTATTATTATTATTAT
>JAIUCT010000024.1:3223948-3286554 GCA_021307375.1 Tetraneura akinire
ATAATAATAATAATAATAATAATAATAATAATAATAATAATAATAATTACCACACCAATAGCACCAATATAATAAAGTATGTTTACAAATATAATGACACGCGCAAATTGAGATAATTAAACAATACAATTTTCACATATCGCCTGGATGACATCTCCAATCTCCTGCACATGGATTCCGTCTATATATATATATATACACATTGATGTCATTCGCAAAAGTAGAACAAGTACGTTAGGTATATGTTATTATAAATAATAAGTTAAAAAACTTTACCGTCATAGCCCGATAACAAATATTGTTAATATTATAATGATAATAGTATCATTTTTGTAGATTATTTTCCCTTTGTATTATAACATAGGTACGTTTAAATAATTAATTCAAATTACTTAACCTATAATAATATAATATGTACATAATAATATGGGAAATATTGTTTTTTCGCGTGTACAAACAAAATATCGGACCTTTGTGAATGTGAATAATACTCAAAGAGACACGCATATCATATAACATTATATAGTTTCCCGTCTATTATTTTAATTCATAATAATAATAATAATAATTATGTGGCTCATTTCGTCCAAAAAATAAAAAAAATAATTTTATAAGTATAAAAATTCCGACATTAGGAGCGCGTGTATAATATTATTACACTGCGGTGTACAATATACGAGAACGTATTAAAACTTGTAGGTAAATTCTTTACATCTTTCGGCGGCGACGACACTCTGTAAATTAAATAAATATTTCATTACGTCGCAACGGGCCTGCAGGGTGTGCGGATATTATAACGTAGTTAAAATTCGACCGTTTTCACCGTCGTGTATCTTCATAACATAATATTTTTATAATTTCATATACCCGCTAATATAATAATTAATATTATTATTATTTTCGTATAAACTTCGATATTTGACCCCGACGATTCTAATGCGGAATTCTTTATAATAGCCAGATGACGTTATAATATCCGCGGATAATATTTAATTTGAGTAAAAATATTATTTTATAAAACTATTACCTGTATTAATTTATTTTCATCCCGGTTGATATAATTTCGTTTAATAAGTAATAACTAATAATATTATTATTATTATTATTATATTCGTTTTAACGAATGTTCCGTCGAACGGTGTCCGCATAAATTAAAACGAAACAGCAATACAAGAGTATATTATTATTATTATTATTATTATTATTATTATTATAAACGGCGTTTATACTAATGTAAAACGTCATTGGTAAAAAACGGCAATTACATTATTATTTATCTCGGAGCGTGCGTGAAACCGGAATTTTCGATTTGCCCCACAGTCGCCTTAACAGGAAACACATTAGCCGCCGCAGATAAATCAATACCTACGACGAGACGGAGTGTCATTTATTTTACATTTTTTTTTTACCTTTGTCCAAATACGAATATATAAAATTATTATAATTGTTGCGAGGTGTTGTTGTTATTATTACGTCGAGAATTTTTGTTGGGAGGAGGGCGGAAGTTCTCTTGACCGTCCGATATTATAATATAGCATCATATATTGTTTTAAACGCGTCACAAATGTAATTATACGATACGTTTATTCGTAAATAATTATAATATTGTGTTTGTGGGGCATCCACGGAGGTGTGGTCTTCGACGGTCGGTCGGTCGGGTCGACCTGTTATATATTGGTCAAACGTTGAATTTTCGTTAACCGACGAGGATACCGAGTTGTGCTTAGAAAAAAAAAAGAATATAATATATATTTAAATTGATTTTGGAAATAGAAAAAAATAAAACGTATTAACAAACCACAGCTATAATATAATATATCAAACGATACGATATAATATTATATTATTACGAAGTGTTTACGAGTTTAATTAATTTATTGTATAATATAATATTAGATTTTATTTTTATTTCCATTCTGTGATTGAAATAATAATAATAAACTAAACGGAACACGGATTATTTATTATCATCATCATCATCATCATCATCTCTTTTTCTGTATAGGTATATAATATCTTCGTCGTCAACGAGCCGAGGAGAATCGATTCGTTGTTTAATTAAAACTCCGTCATTTCAACCCTTTCAATTTCGCGGGTTCTTCTCCCTGCCCCGTTATAGTCCCATCGTATCGTTTGTACATTCGCTCGTCCCGCACTCGATCTCTACCCGAGACCTGCAGGGACTTGCAGGGCAACGACGGCTGATGACGGTATTATATATATTAATATAAATAATTATTATAAAATGCTGATTAAACCCGTCGACGGAATCCGAAGATCCCGCGTGTAATGCAGTCGTGTGTCTTGCAGATATTTTCACGTTCCCGACTGTACGCAATTCATCACCGCCAAAACGTCTTTGTCCGAAAGACTTGTTGTTGTTAGGAGGAATCGTCCGAACACGACAAAATAATCCGTATCGAGGTGGACAATATTCTTATTATAATATGATATGATAATAATTAATTAATCGTCGAGCGCGCGATACACGTATAAACGCTTCTGAGGGGGAAAAAAGAAAACATTTCGTTTTTTATCGCGAAATTTCAGCGTTTCATGACTGAATATTATACGAATGCGTTGTTTCGTGTATATTGCGAATGATTTATTATACATAACAAATGAATGTATATGCAACGTGATTAATTATTATCAGTGTGACAATTTTAATGTGCATTGAATATATTATATGGGTAGGTACCGCCGAAACACATTTTAGATATAGTTTTAAAATATAATAATTATTTATCAATTAAAAATTAAATCTATCACCGATTATATTTGTTTATTGTTTTAATTTAATTTAGTTCTTTATATTATATAGTATAGCGAATATTGTATAATTATGTATCGTATAAGAAATAAAATACGATTAAATTAATTGGAAAATGACTCAAACTAAAAATTAAAAAAAAATAGTCTAAAAAACACGTTTAGTGAAAAAGTCGTGTTTTTAAGCTCGCGTCGTTGTTTAAAACAGATTTTAAGCAAATATAATATTATAAAAACGTAAAATGTTTTAAAACTCTCGTCTTTCATGATATATTTATATTATTATATACGCTGCAAATACGCAATTTGTCAGATATACTTTCAATAATGTACAACACGTATTCACATGAAATATTATTATTCTATTCTCTGTCGTCAAACTTTTCGAAAAATGTTCCTCGACTTCCTCAACCGCAGTGTTATTTAAACGTCGTCGTATTCCAATATTCCATAAATGTATACACACCGTTCAACCGTTGAAATATCTCTTAATTACGTTCACGCGTGTTATGGTAATGTAATATATTATTGTTTTGTAGGCGTGCTGTATGTGTAAGTAAGCCGTTAACGCTTGTAAATCGGCCACGTTATAATAATAATAATAATAATAATAATAATAATATATTATTATTATTATTATTATTATTATATCACTTACATGTGACACAGTTCGACTTGTCTCGATCTGTGTTGTCCATATATAAATATAATATATATTATAGGACCGATATGATCTTACACCCTTCCTCCCACGAACAACGATAAAACGTTATTATATAAACGCGGTATTTTTGTTTTTATCATATTATTATTATTATACTCGGACTCGTAAATCTCATAATCACACTATGTGTATATAAGAATCGCTTTATAATATACGTTTAACGTTGTGACGTACCTATATATATATAATATTATCGACTATCGATAATTATTATTTTTATATACAATATAATATATTGTGTCACGGGCGAATAACGATTTTCCGACTTCCTTATTATTATTTTATCAATGCTGCTGCGAATTTAAATAATATAATATTATTCTATATTTAATCGAATAATATAATATAAAATATTTATTTATATAGAAATAATTATACGGTTACATAAATTTATTCGTTTGTAACCGTGTTCGCGTTTAATACCAGAAATAATAATAATATTATTATAATGTATAATACATATTATAACGAATTTAATATTTCTCTGGTATCACGTATAGAACTTTTACCGTGCACGATGATTGCGTAGGTATACATATATACCTGTTGTGAATCTGTGAATGGAAATTTTGTTAGGTCCACATCCATTTGATTATACTATATACAGCGCGGTCCATATATATAAATATAATTATATAGGTTCTCCTGTATTTTTGTTGGATGTTTACGGGTATTTGTTGCCGTTTCATTGCGGCTAATTAAAAATGTAAAAAATATAATATATTATATTATATAAATAATAAATAGCCGTTATAAAATAGTGATTACGACAATCAGTATTGTATATCTCGCGCGATTAGATTTATTAGATTTATATTAGATTTATATTCGTTTATATACGGCCACGACAACGTTCTTTGAATTTTCCTTTCACCGCGGACGTCGCATTAGCGTTAAGTCGAAGTTAAAGTTTATATATTATATATAAGTATTATATATATATATATTATATATATTATATATAGAACGAAAAACACGTCACTTCACGAAAACAGGAAAGTTTCGAAAATCAGTGTTACGTCCCAGCATCAACGGTTCTTAGTACTTTTATAATATTATATATATTGTACCAATAAATCATTTATAATTTTCAACCCCGTAGCGTTTATACGGGGTATCCTGCTGTCACGTTACACATAAATTCGGTATAATAAAGCCGCCGCCGTCGAAATAAAGCTATATACAAGACTAAAAATATTATTTATAAAATATATAATAATATTGACTGTGCGGGGTCGAAAACTGGTAAAGTTATAATATATATAAAATTCGCATCGTCGTGATATCGACTGTGTTGCGATATAGTTCGTTCCTCACGCGTATAATACGCGTATTATTATATTATTAATATTGCTGTGTTTGTATACTTATTTATAACACAAAACATGCACGTTGAAAACTTTTTCGTTTCGGTATGTACGTACCAAATTTTTATTTTTTTTTTTTTTTTACCTTTACCCGGTCTCCAACGAGTTAAAATTATACGATACAGAGTCGTGCGAGGGGGAAAATAAAATATTTTTGACGGGTTTAAATTTGGAAACCTTGATTTAAGTAATCGATTGAAAGTTAAACAGTAACGCCCATTTATTTTTTTTTACAAAATAATTATGTTTTACCTTTTTTATTCCATAATTTTAATATAATATAAATAACTCTTTGGACGTAGAATGTATCGAGACCTTAATAAATTATTACTTGGATATTTGCAAACATTATATCAGCTCTTAACGATTACATATCATATTATAATAGTACTTGGTACTTCTGAAAAACGTCTCCTCCGACGTCGGGTTTTAAAAGAATTATTTTTCTTTTTTCTTTCGTGTGAACTAAATAATATTGTAAAATACCTGTATAATATAATTGTCAAAGACGGGTTCTATAAGTCGAGGGTAAATCGAGTACGCGGAGATTTCCGACCGACAGACATTTACAAAATATTACACATTGTGAGTGTTCAAACCCGACGAGAGAAAAGAGATCATTGTAATATTATAAATACGTGTATGATTCGCATCGACGATTCACCACTGTAGTTCGATTGTGTCGATGGTATTTTATCGTATAATACACCCTTATGGATTTTATTCAAAGACGGTGTAGGGAATATATTATGTTTTATTTATTTGCTTTTTCCAAGACTACCGCACTATATATACATTTTATTTTTCACGTTATTTGTACGTTGTGACACGAATCACGGTTTGGGCACACATCGTGACAATAGCCGTCAAAGAGGAGACAACAAACCAACTCACAGCTGCTGCGAAAATATAATATGGCCACGATTATTGTACACAGTAATAACTAATAATAGTAATAATAATAATAATGTTTTATATATTTTTATAATACAGTCTTCTGTTATACCTTAATATAATATATAATATTCCGGTCGGCCGGTCTAGTCTTGATTAAAATATAGTAATATACGAGTATACCCGTATGTACCTTGAACGCGGTCCAGTGCATCGAATCTCACCGACTCGTGTACTCGTGATTATACGCTCGCTGCTCGCATAATATTATATATATAGTTACAATATTATCATCGTATATATTATTATATATTTTCGCGGATTACTTCGCGAGAGAAAACTACGTATATTAAAATATTTTATAATAATTGTATTATGATGGCTACCATCACGGTATTACGCGTGTTTTATGGTACAAAAATAAAACGATAGTCCCTATATAAAAAGACGTCATTATTTTTATAATAACATAACACGAACTTATTATACTTAGCTTTTATAAAAATATAAATATTAAATACCCGGACGGTTGCTACGTCGTATCTTCGACGTTATTATTTGAGAGTGTATAATAAAATATCGACAATATCCGCGCGTCCCGGCCATCATAAAAATTGAAGAGAACCCGAACGAGTTGAATTATATTGAAAAATTACACGTCTGCACTTCTGCAGTCGTGTTAAATGAAATTTAATTTAATTCGTATAAAAATATTATGTTATAATATTATTCCTACGATCGGCTATAATTTCTAGCTATAATCGTCGTTATAATTACAAGGATACGACGAGGATCTTTTTGATATTATATAATATGCGTTCGTTTTAAATTTTTCTCTTTTTAGTCCGGGGAAAACGTTTATACGAGTGGGTACATAAAAAATAACGCGTATATATACGCAAAGAAGCGAGAATTTATTATTATTATTATTATTATTATTATTATTATTATTATTATGATAAAATGCGCCACACGCGTCGTATTATATATTATTCACGACGTGTACACGACGAATGATGACGCGCGTGTGACGGTTGTTGTCCGGCTCTCTTTTCATAATTGTTTCGACCGTTTTCCATACATTGTTCGGTTCTATACCACGGTATCATTTGACACCTTTATACCGCACTTTAGTATATTTTACCCCCTTGTGTATAAATTATTTATATGCGTATATCACGCTAGAGGAAGGAAAGTCTCAGAGAGGCGGATAATGCACAAACGCATAAAACTGCACCTAAAGTATATGCGCGTACTGAAATACGTATATAATATTTACATGTCGTGTTATTCGTGTCTATATAAGATGTGAAAAACGCGACTAAAAAGTATACGATGTCGACGACGAAAATCCACTCGAGAACAAATCGGGAAATAAAAATTAAGCGAATACCGTTTTTTTTTATTCTTTTATTCTCATCCCGTCGTTATCTTTCGTATACAATAATAATAATAATATGTAGCTTCGGAGTCCGACCCGTCGGGTCGAGTACGTGTGCAGACGTTGTATGAAAATATTATAATATTACGTACGATAATAATAATATACACGTATAGAAACACGCGCGTTTATAATATTATGCTATATACCTAATTATTATTATTATATTTTATCGCGGAGAAAAGAAAACATTATCACACAGACACACACACACGCGGTTTTAATCATAGAGCGGTCGCCAGTATATTAACCGTAATTGTTATACCTTATACCGCGTTCGGTCGCACACGCACACGCGTGTATATTTTTTATATATCGTTGTATTGTACGCGCACACTCGCCCGTTTATACGAGTGTGTGTTCCCGTCGCGTCAGGGGAGTCGTCGAAATTTATTCGCTATATACGCGTTTTCGGCCGGACCGCGGACTCGAATAACGGTCGAGAAATCGATAACGACCGACGACTCTACGCGAACAACTACCGAATTATATTATTATCATTATTACTATACCGAGGTATAATATATAGAGATATATACCTATGTGCACAATTATAATGATAATAAATACTATACCTGTATATTAGAAATAGTGTAATACTAATACGTGCTCTCACGCGACGTATTCGCGTGTGCGTCCGAGAAAACAATTTTTAGCCTGTATATATATATATAATCGTATATAATCGTATACAGATATATATATATATATATATATATATACTTCTAACGGAGTTTATAAATCGCTTATTTATATTTATATTCTATTTGGAAATTTGGAACTAGATCAATTCCAAAGACATTGTGAAAATATCCTGTTCGTTTATATTCGCGGGTATAGATCTCAATAACTATAAAATATATATAAAAATATATAGTATCTTTGGTTATGTTCCACAATAATTCATATTTTTTTTTTTTTAACAACTATCCGTACAAAACGCTCGGACGACAGAATATCTTGTATTCTTGTCGCGCGTAATTTATATCACCGAATCTTGCGAATCAGACGGGAGGAAAAAAAAAAACGTTTAAAAACGAATTCGGTTGCGGAAAATTTCGCTTTTATATATTACAAAAACTATTTATAATATCATACCTATATAAATATATATATATTATATATTTTTTTTTTTTTTTTTTTTTTTTTTTTTTTTTGGCAACGGTCTTGGATGGCATAAATCGTACGACTCCACCGTCTCGACAATATTATTTGTTCGCTATCTATAATAAATTTCGCGTGTAGATTTATTTCCGACTTGCGTGATATTGTTATCATCGTGTTCACGAGTGTTATATACAATATCACGGTATATACCGGACTACCGGGGACCCGAGGTTGCGCAGTACGACGAGAGGACTTTACAGTTGTTCTGCCAAAAACCATTTTCGGACAAACGGGAAAAATGTTTCCGACAAAATAATATATATATATATATAAATAATATAATGCCGTGACCCGCGTATAATGTATATACTTATACAGGGCGATCGGGATAAAAATTCTATATAAAATATATGATTTACGAACGACGTTATATCACGATCACCCTGTATATAAATAATATACCTATCTCGCCCATACGCGCGTCTTTCATATTAATAACAATAATAATAATTGCTGGCCGTACGTATAAACGTATAAAATGTATACCGCGGTACAAATATAAACGATGCCAAACAACGCGAAAAATGCGATAAAAATGATTTGTTATACCGCGGTATCGCGTTTTCGCCCGTCGCCGTATAAACTGGATACGATATATTATGATAATTATATACCTACGTATGTGCGTTTATATAATATATAGGTTACACCGATGTATTTAACTGCGGTTTATAATAATAATATTTTTATACCTATATTGGTTACGACGCGTGTGAAATGAAAATACTCGTCTGTATTACATTGCGATTTTTGCATAAAACGTACCTAATTAATAGATAAATATACGTGAAAGATAAACGATTTGTATATTATTATAATAAATTGGATACGTACCTTTCCGACGTCTTAGCTCGTTGAACTTGAAACTTCTTCTCGACCGACCGATGATAATATTGTAATATCAAGAGTATATACCTACCTATTATAATGTAACGCGGTGCAGGTGTGCTCGTGAAACGGCGAGCGAGGGAAATATGAACGCGAGCGGCAAAATCAATACAAAACTATCCGTAATAATAATATGGCGGGCAACATCGAACTTAAACTTCCGTCGGAGGGCGAAAACATAATATTTTAATATACGTTAAAATTGTAATAAATAATTGTAATTGTATTAAAACTGTTTTCGTTTTTTTAAAAAAAAAAAAAAAAAAAAAACTATAGTGTGTATGCGTTAATTTCGTCGTGACTTTTTTTTCTCCCGTCGCCGACGACTTTTTCTAACCTAAAAATTGTACACGTTTATATTATTTTTTATCTACGATACCTCGTGAACACGCTGTGTATACAACATTTAAGGGCGTGTACGCGCGATAAAGGATCGAAATCTGGTCGTATTTTATATATAATACACACATATATATTATATAATGTAAAATATAGTGAAACGCGTGTTTCTGGGTATGCATATAACCGTTAAAACCTGGTATATACCGTTCGGCAAACGTTTAAAGTGTGGTACCCCCCATATATATATATATTATATAGGAAGAGAGACGGAGAAAAGCCAAAATTTGAAAGCGCGCGGTATTCGCCGGACGATATAATACGTGACGCGTCTTTGCGTCGGCGGAGGGTTAGGCGATAAAAACGGTCCATACGCTCGTTATGTACTCTTATTATAGGTATATACCGTATTAGACGTTTTACGATCAACACACGGTAGTAAACTGTATTACCGGGTATATGTTATGTAGGTATATATATCGAAAGCAGTGGAATCGGTTTGGCGGGAAATTTTATATGCCCATAACACGCGTACAATATATATTATTATACTTACACGCGATGCGTATATATATATAATATTAATAACAACTGTATATATAATTCGACGAGTGATATACGAAACCGACAGCGAATCCAATAATCCATATAATATTCTGCTGAAGACGTTATCTATATATATATATATAAAGCGGGTAAAATGAAATTGGTAAAAAAAAACCGCGACTGATAAGAAAAGGGGGAAAAAATTGGTAAAGGAAAATGGAGAAAATTGTTTTTTTTTTCATTACCGTTTTGACCCGAGTTCGAACGATATACATTATTATTATAACGCGATATGTATAGACCGATTTTTTCGGGCGAAATAAAAAAAATTATATAATATAATATAATGACGGATTTTTAAGATGAACTTGTTATTTTTTTTTAAAAGAAGTTTAATATTATTTTACGTATACTTAAGTAAAAATTTATAATAACGATGGTTTGTATAAAATAATAAATATAAAATTGGCGAGTTAAAATTGAGATACGAGTATAATATAGTTGCGTATAGCGTATTTACTTGGTAAATACTCTTGTCGGATTTGTATAATATACTTCAAAAGAAAACATTATTTTCTCGACTTAATTATATGTAGCCCTGTAGATACAACTCTGTCGTGGTTGAAAATTAATTATAGAGCTCCTCTACCGTATAGATTAAATATTGAATTTATGCTAGAATTCACTTTTTTTCATTATATAACATTTTTTAATATATAAATACGAAATACCTAAAAACTAGGGAATTCTAAATTATATACAGCATTTTTATCTTTATACATAAGAGAAAATATTTATTCATTTTTATTATATTTATATTATTACAATATGTTACCTATTTAAGGTGGGTAATATAAATAAGTTATGAAACGAGTTATATATATTTTACAACGTTAATAAAATTAATTATAGTCTAATAATTTATAATCGTACGAGAAATTGATTTAAGATATATACAATTAATTAAATGATACGCACAATTTATTATTATTGGGTTATAGGTTAGGTTAGAAAGTTGGGCTAGTCGCGTATTGCATGCGCGTTGCGTTATGAAATAAACGATTTTAAATCTATCGAAACGCGAATTGCATTCAAGTTTTATACTACGGTCATAGGTATATACACGATTCTCATATTCGTTAACACTTAACCTGTGTGAATCTATATATGATGATATTATAAAAATATATATTATACTTTTTTTTATAATTAAAATATAAGTATAATATTGTACGCGTAACAAAGTGAATAAATAATATTACTTTATATAATATAATGTTCATATAATGAGTATCAGAGGCGTACCCGAGGCGGGGGAGATTTCGTGTCCAGACCTCCCCATATGAACTAATAATTATACCTAATATAAAAATTAACACTTATTTTTAATACAGATTATACCTATTATATATTATATATATATATATATTTTTTATTCATAAGTACCTAATTTAATTTTTTAATTTAATAATATTTAAAATGATTTTTGAACCCAACCCCCCTTACAAAATTCCTGGGTACGTTCCTGGTGTGTACCTCTTGCGTATCGTACTGCAGTATATACGAGTATATATAGTGAACACGAAACAAAAAAAAAAAAAAAAAAACGAAAATAAAAGCTTCACTTTCAGCGTATCACACATGGCGTATAATACATAGATCCATTAAGTCGGTAATTTAATATAATATTATAGGTTCGGGCGTTTATCAAATTTGTGAAAGGGGAAAAAAAATCAAAAGTCCCCGGCGCATATTTACTCGGGGAAATTAATGGACGCAGACGACTTCTATTATATATAATTTCGAATCGACAAATGCGTTTAATCCGAAAATGAGATTTTTTAACTAAACTTTATATATATATATATATATATAAATACTCATAAACGTGCAATATGTCGCAACTATACGTGTTAAAAAGCGCGAAATAATAATATTAACGTATACGTTTTCCGTTTTAACGTGATAAGGCGAACATGACGAGGGAGAGGGTAAAGCGTCTGATTTTATATTAATTTTTATCCTCGCCCGTGTGACGTGTGCGTTTTAGTTTTTAATGTCTCTGATTTATATGTTATATAGATACACGTGTATATATATAGAAAAAAACGCCTTCTGCGAAATTGCATTACGATGCCAATGCCAGAAGAGCTTTTAAAAAGAAACCAATTTTTTTTTTTATCCGACTTATTTTTCGAACTCGTCCTCCTGTTTCTGCTATATTATATAATAACGTATATACAGTTTTTCTCTTATTCTATACGCGCCATCTTTTTTTTTTTTTTTTTTTTTTTTTTGCTGTTTTTCTCCCGGTAATTGCGTCTGAAACGCGCGTGAAAAGAAAATACAAAATACAAGAGTGAGAGATATCGTAAGATACATATACACTGCGATATATACAGTGCGCTATTTTTAGTGAAAAAGGATAGAGAGGGTCGGGGTTGCTCGCGACAACCACTCGTTCTTCGGCAATAATAACACGCTCTTAGGGGGGCGGAGGGTGCCGACTGCCGAAGCTGCAAAACAAACGCGCGCGCGTAAATCCTTTGGCAACGTTGTAATTTCGTACCTATATGTAAAAAAGACGTCGGTGAATGAAAAGAAGAGTTCACGAGAGCGGAAAGAAGCGGACTAATATAATATGAATAATATTAAATTCTATACGCGAGAAGGGATCCACGGGAGGACACACGAATATAAACAATAATAATAACGTTGATGGTAAGGATTATGCGGCGTCGACCCGGGTTGTGTGTTGCGGAGGGGGTGTGCGAAAAACGGTTACGGGGAGAATGAGTATAATGGCCGCAAGGTTAATTTGCGGAAAACGGGAAAAATGAAACGTAATATAAGAAAACGAACATTGTCTGCAACGATTTTCTTGTGCGGTACATTGTAATGACTATAGCAGGTAATATTATCGTATATTATTATTATTATTATTATTATTATTATGCACACGCGTTTCGTACCGAGCCGTCGTCGTTATTTCCATCGTTTCGACGTTTAACGTGTCGAGTATACAGGGTGATCGCGGAATATCATCGTTTCGAGTCGTGTAAAGACCAGACGCCCGGATATAATCGTGTTCTTCCTTCATCCGTCTCTGTGCAGAGCTTTTATACATTATATTAAAATATAATAATTATTTTCGTAGTACGGATACAATAATAATTATTATTTGTACAACGACGTTGCGGTCAGACCGGTCAGTGATGGAACGAAAGGAATGGAGAAAGGAAGAAAGATCTACATTTATGTTATTCGCGTACGGTTGTCGAGAGCGGCGGGTCCTGGGCACGATGACCGTGTAAATATTATACGAAATAAATACGATCTAATAAGTAATAAATTAATACACTACCTACCCGCAGCGGAATTATTATTGCCGGTAAACTGAATAAAACTACTATGTGCTTTTTTAATAATCGGCCAAACACTTGTTGTACGATAGAAACGAATAATTCATACTATATACCATCTTAACGCGTCTATGAAGACGATGCGTACTCGCGTATTATAGGTACATAATAATATGTTATAAGTCAACGGATTGCAAAGTTTTTGTAGATCGAATATCGGAATATGATGGTTAGGTTGCGTATAAATTTATAATATTTTCGTTATTATAATAATGCTAACATATAAAAGGACGATTTTATGAATCCTCTGTGGATTTCATATAGAAAAACGTTAGATAAACAATAAAATTCAAGGAAAATAAAACAATGTTATTAATGCTCTTTGGTTCATTGTATATATACGTCAGCAATAATAATAATAATAATAATAATAATAATATTCCGAAGACCGATGGAAATATATTTTTCTAAGTACGAGTATATATAAGTAAAGAAGATATTTCTTCTTATATAAGATATTTATCTCAATATTTTACAGACCGTACGGTTCGCTGCTTGCGAAAATAAATGGACTATTATTCGTACATTATATAGACTATAGGGTGTGAATCTGATAACGAATAAACAAATAGAATTCGACCTTTTGGGACATTTTTCAATATTGAAATTTTATTATTATTATTATTGAACACAATAATGCGTACAGGACGATCGCAATTATCTATACCGAGTTTATCATATTTATATGGATTCATAATTTTGAGCATTTTCGTAACGCATAATATTTGAGAATCGGACGCGAGAAGGTGTAAAACTAAACGAAATGAAACTCATATCTAAATTTCGAATATAATATAATACATTGTACAATCGTCTTATTACCTACATAATAATATTATTTACGAGTGAAAATTAAATAATTCGCGATTTTTAATATTATACTCGTAATTTATTATAATATTAATGAACGTGATGTAATATTTATATTATTCTTCGATGGCGGCGGAATAATATTGTTGCAATATATTATAATATTAAACAACATCACTGCTATATTATGTTATACCTACAGTTCGTTAAAAATAATTTTATAATAATAATAATATAAAATTTAATATTATGATTCACGGCGTCCGGATCCGATGGACCTCACGCCGCACGGGTCCGACCGCACCCGAATTCAGGTGCTAATAAGTCCGTCCGGTTTTAAATTTATTTACGAATAATATCATTTACCCTGACCGCGTATATATTATACTTGCGTTTCGTATACACTTACGCCTTATTTAAAAAATTAAAAAACGTTTTACTTTTTTTTTCTCTCCATATTTTTATATAATATAATATTATATATTATATTTTTTTTCATATGCGTATAAATAACTCCTCGTATCGACTCGTCGTACTTTATTATACACGCGGTCGTTAACGACTTGTTCATTAGAATAATAATAATAATAATAATAATAATAATATTATATTATTATTCTATGGCGTTGGGCGTTGTGTTTGTTTCTTGCGGTCTGCTCAGGACGACGCGGTTCGCGCACGGCGTCGGTGATTTCCATCAACGTCGAAACGCGCGTCCCGTTATTTCCGCGTCCATTTCAAAAACGATGACACGCATAGATATTATTATTTTTATTATTTTTATTTTATTATTATTATTTTTATTATCATTAAAATATGGAAAGACGCAGAACGAACGAAAAACCGGACCGTGAAAATATATTACACGAGATAACAATAATATTAAAATATTGTTATCTCGTATTTTTATACGTAATACATATCATAATATATATTATTGTAATAAATGTTATTAATAATATTACGAGTATATTGTATATTCTTTTCGGTAGTGTACTAGTGTACGAGAATAAATTGAAAATTGCGAGTTTTAAAACTTATCGATATCACGAGATGAAATTTCACGTATATTCGTGAAATAAGTCGCGAAAAGAAAAAAAAAATCACGTTACTTTGAAATTATTATTTACATCCTATTATATCATAATGTATTATATTATTACCTATATAGTATGTACCTATTATACTCGATTTTTCAATATTATAATAAAAATAAAATGAGTTTAACTCCTTTAAATGACGTATTTCGTTTTATTATAAACGTAATAATGTTATATATCGGGTACGTTCAAACACACGTATTATACCTACGTTTACTCGATTTGTTCGTTAAAAAAAAAAAAAAATTGCGTAATACGATATATTATTTTGTGTTTATACACGATTTTTTAATTAAAATAATATATTCAAACGATACACGTATAAATAATATTAAAATAATTATACGTTATATATATTATTATTATTATTATTATTATTATTATTATTATTATTATTATGCGATTTATTTATTTGTATTTGTATTTTTTTTCAGGTAAGTACCCGTGCAATACACTCACGACGGTTTCTTCGCTGTGATATATATTTGTTTTTCATTACACTCTATGGGAATATTACGACGACCACGACCGCGGTATGCGATCCCCGGGATAACAGCGTATTTTTATTTTTATTTATTTTTTTTCGCAAAAATGCAGTAACCCACGTACGTATATTTTTATGTATTATATTCGCGCGTGTTTGTGTGCTGCGTGTATGTAAACAACGAGCATCGGGCAAACGCATCTTTGAAAACCATATAAATATCGATGTATATTATCATAGGTGATAAAGAAAGAGAGATAAGAGACGCGTAGGAAAGAAAAACTATAGTAATTACTAATTATTATTATTAGGGCTATGGCGATTATTTTCTTAAATATATTTTACGGTCATTTTGTTTTTGTTTCCGTTTAACTTATCGATATACGTTTAAAATTAAAAAATTCAGTTTTATACCGGGTTGAAAAAAAAACTTCGACATAAGCGTGTAAATTTATATGGTGTGTACAGTTTTTAAGTTTCGATATTAAATGCGCACACGTGGAATATCGTATTATTGTGTCGTGGACCACGGTGAACATTTAACGCGTACGCCTTTTTTTTTTAATTGTGTATAGTTATTGCGACGTACATTTAATCAATAATTTTTTTCTACATTATTTAATTTATAAAATACGTTATTTTTATTTTTTACCCGTTATCATTATATTATTATCGCCTACGTACAAAACCACGTCTCGTATAATTATATATTATAACGTGGTTACGGTTTAAACTGTGGTACATAATAATTTCTGTATTGTATATTATACATATATACGTTCAACAAATTATATTTTGGCTTCATATCGATTGTTTTTCGGATGGAAAAATACGATTTAACGCGAGTAATATAATATAATATTTTATACTGTATTGTTGTAGTATTGTCGTAATAAATTCAAAATCCGGCGGATGTCTGCTAATGACAATAAAGGGTATTAATTTCGTAAAATGTAATAATTTAAATTATTACAAACATCATCGGCTTTGGTACGTCTCGCGGACCATTAACATAATACGCACAGCATACACTATATATAGATATTATTATAAAATATACCCAAAATCATATACCGTATATAATGATGATGATGATAATAATAATAATAATGATAATAATAATGATAATAATGATAATAATAATGATAATAATGATAATAATAATAATAATATACGCAGTCTGAATCGGAATATAAAATCGTTTTTGTCCCTTATTGTACAGTAGTCACTAACTGAAAAAACAAAAAATTATAATATCTAATATTATTATATTGTTGTTGCCGATCAGAAGAAGAACGGAAAGAATATCCAAATATTATACAAATTATTTCGTCATGTAATAAATCTCAATGAATAAATTTACAAATTATTATGAAATATTTCGTTTTTTACGTAGATGGATAAAAAATATTTTACAGAATATTTATAAATTCGTGTAATAATATTAATTTTATTACAAAACATTTATTTGTCTTTTTTGTAATATTTTTAAAATTAAATAATTAATAATTATCTATTGTGTAGTAAATACGAGTTCAAGTAATAATAATATTTACTACGTTTTTCGACAGTTTATAATATACTTGCAGAACTTATCGAGCCCCTAACTTCTTTTTATATTTATACGCGTCATCTGCAATTTACTATAAATATTAATAATTAATTATCGCCTTGTATGTCCATTCATTTGCCACCTCGGTCGTCTATATTAATTAATTAATAATAGTAATATGTATTATATTACAAATATTTCACGTCGACGAGACTCAACCATATTGGTATAAACCAAACCTAACTATAACCGACCACGAAAGTGTTAGGTATAACAATAATAATAATAAAATTTATTTAGTGACGAGTGATTTAAATGGCAACATAGACGAAGGGATGATGGTTAGAAGATACATTAAATATAAAAATATAATGTATGCGTCTGTTAAACGAATATTTTTGTTTAATGAAACGTACAAAAAACCTTTTTGACACACTAGCGCGCCGACAAAAGATAATAATAATAATAATAATAATAATAAAAAAAAAGTATGTGTTTAATGTTTATAGATGTAGATACGTTTCATTGACGTCTTTGATCTTTTTTTTTTTTTTTTCGTGAGTTTTTTCCTTTCCTGTTTTGTCTCTTAGCGTATCGCGTTTGACGTTTTATTTATTTTTTCATATTAATTTCATAAACAGCCACTTGAAATCACGTTCGTATATATTCCAAATGGACCAAAACTTGCTTCTCACTATTCTGCAGTAATTGTCTTTTATGTATTGTTTTTATTACTTCTATTTGAAGAAACAAAAATAGACATCCTTAAACATAATATGTATATGCGAAATTAATAAATTATAGAAACGAAAGTTAACCCATTTTATTATATAATTGTCGTCATTAACAATATAATTGTGCAGGATAATTAATTGAAATTTTTTTAATATTAAATTATAATCCGAGTTGATATTAAAAACAAAACGCATGTATGTATTAATACGAATTAGAAACGAGATAGTGATAAGGATAACTGTATACATAATAGTGTAATGTTCACAAAAGACACAAGAATTATTATCATAATATTATAATTTTATGATACTTAAAACATCATCTTTGAGCATTAAAATTTAAAATTTAATCTGAAAATATTCAAGTAAACGATGCTGGGAATAGGAAAGTTTGAGAAATCCTGAATTTTAATTACAATTTTCCTCTAAAACCGAGTTGAATATTTTTTTTAATCGCAAATAGTAATAGTCCAAAAATGAATTGCGCGATTATTTCGAGTCGTTTTGTGACGATTTCAAAATAAATCGACATTTTCTAAAACAACGTTTTCCTCTCCCGGTAACGCGTATAGTAATAAATCTTTTAGCGTTACACATCCTGCCGGAAGAGGGGAGCGTCACAGGATTTCTTTCATATCCACCAAACAATGTATACATTATTATTGTGATGAAATTGATTTTCATTCACACTGTTTTGGAAAGCCTGCGGGAAACTCATGAAAAATGACTATACAAGTATAAAATATATATATATATATAAATTGACTATATATTATATAGACAGACGGTGATGTACGTCATTCTTGGTTTCTTCAGAAACCGAGGAAAAATCATTTCTATAGTTTTTGCGAAATTTGTTTTACGGTATATAATTTTGGGATTTATTATGTTTTCGATCATATATTCTACACAATATTATGCAATATATGTTCGAATGAATATATTAAACATTATATCGATTTACACTTTTTATTTTTCTATAAACAACGCCACTGGCGCTATCAATACTTTATACTTCGTTGAGGAATAGATGATATAGCATCTCGTTACAAGTCATATTCTTATAAGACTCATGTAAAATAAGAAAAAGAAACGTGTTAAAATCGCAAACGGTGCGTAAACAAAAGTCAATTTTTTTTCTCTCTTTTTCATCCAGACATCTCTCATTATGTCTGCGCATTGCTCTCGTCACGCGTACCAACAACGTGGATTTTTAATCTCTCGATTCTCGGGGTCGCGCGGCGATATCCGACGCGCACGCGTACGCCTCTAGTCGTGTTTCGGCGCACGAGAACGTACACGCCTATATTATAATGTATACATGTATGTATACTTTAGGTTCTACAAAGTCGTGTTTATATTAATATTCGTTTTTTTTTTTTTATCCTTTTAATGCACATACACTGCTGCAGTGTGTCTGTATAATACAGTTCGAGCGCAAAACCCGACGGACAAACGTTGGCGGGGTTTCGTGCCATAGATGAACGTACAAGATGGCTATAATGTTCATGGAACAATGTAAAAAAAAAATATTTAAAAATAATAATAATAATAAACGAGCTTATTATAAATGTATTATATATATCTACTACTAGTTCTACAACTACTATATATTATATATTATGTATGTAACGAGACGCCATCGATCCGTTTCGCGTATATAATAATATGTAATATATTATAATAATACTTATATATACACAATACGTCGAATATCGCATCAGCCGATCTCCTTGGTCGGGGTCTGCCGCGCGCGCCATCGACCACAGACGCGGTCCGTAATGAATATTGTAAAACCATTATTACCATTATTTTTTTATTTTAATTAAATTTCGTTATTAGTTTACCGTGTGTGTTATGTGTATATTATATAGGTACATTTACATTTTGCGAACACGATATCACTGTGTCTTTTATCGCCAACACACGATTTTCCGCGCGTTCCTCATCGCGACGTATACACCCGTGACGTGACGGGACGGATCTGTTTTAATAAGATATGCGGTTATACCGCGGTATAAGATATAATATTACACGTACGGTATAATAATGTCGTTGCACCACACGCTTCAACGGGTGCAATTCCGCTTACGTCATTTTAAAATGCAACCATATACCTATACTATTATTTATAATATATTTAATTGAATATTATTCGCGGGGCGTTTGATTTTTTCGGCATCTTAAATAAAATAATCCATAAATATAAAATGGGAACTTGTTGTATTTATATATTATATTATATACTATACGCACGTCAAAGTCCGTCACGACTAAGAAATATTGTCGTTGCATACATCCGTTGACAGTGATTGATGGTTTGGATAAAGTTTCCCCATATACGTACAATATATAAATAATACTATAATAATATTACATATAGATACCCATAATATTTTCTATAATACTATATCATAATAAAGGTTATAGGTGACGTTATTCTCATTGTTTTTTCGACTAACGAATTCTAAAACGTCAAATCGGTCAAACAATTCTACAAAATATTAATACAATCACGTCGAGCGAACTCTCGTCCTTAAATCTTTGTTAAACGTCTATAGAAGAGGATAAATTCTACGGGATAACCTGTATTACGCGTTTCATTTTGGAACATTATATTTTATATAGGTACAATCATAAAATTCTTCAAACATCGAAATACCTAGATGATGAATTATCGAAATAACTTCGCACGTATCCAAAGATAATTCGTCGCGTACTTTTTTTTATCCATTCAGGCGCTTTGCAGCTTCTACCAGAGCCCTCCAACCTTCTCTATCTTCTGAATCTTCAATATCCGCTCCATCTTTAAGTCATCTTTAACACGGTCCATTCACCGTTGTCTATGGTCTTCCCACAGGTCGTTTTTTGTTTAGCTTGTTTAATCAATCCTCCCTCTGCACGCCATAAATGACCAGCCCAGTCTAACATTTACGACTCAAAAAATTTTGTACATTGGGTGTATTATACAATCTGTTTAAGTCTGCGTTTTTCTCCTCTCGTATATATATATACCATTATTGTGGTTTAACATAAGACCATATATTTTTCTAAGAATATTCCTTTCGAAGGTCAGTAGTTTATTCTCATCACCCTGCGTCGTGGACCACGTTTTACACCCGTATATATAATCAATAGGGCGTAAGTATAGGCAATGTATAGTTTTTTCTTTGTGTCTCTATTAGTCTTATTGAAAGGAGTTTCGATGTGAACATTTTACTCATTGCATGGTCCCACGATTTGCTGCACTTATACTAGCATTAATCTCGTTATGCATATTATTTTTATGATTTATATTAGCACTTAAATATTTAAAATTCTCGACTTGTTCAAAAGAGAAACGATTAAATTTTGTAATAATAATAATATAGGAATTTGTTCTTAAATAAAACGTTCTCGCATTAAAATAAATAATAATATTATGCGTATAGTGACCAATAAAGTACTAATAATAATAAGTAGTAGTCTCGTCGTGTGTAACGACATAATATACCGAATTTCGTATTCAATTATTCCGAAAACTACCGACGCATTTCACGCGAACGAATTTAATAACTTTTTAATAATATAACGAGCGCGTTTGGGCCACCCAATACTCGCACGTAAACACGCAACAAACCGCTCGACTGGAAGTCATTTCTCCATGCAGCAGTCGTCTAACGTAGAAATAAATAAATTTTTTAAACGTGTTGGACGGCTACTAATATTATAAGTCTATAATGTACATTAATATTATATACACACGCACAAAAAACGATATATTATTATTATGGCGTATTGAATTTCAGTAAAACCGTATTACGATCGTTCGTATACGAATGGCGAGATGATGAAATTATGTATTATTATTATTATTATTATTATTATTATTATTATTATTAAATTATATACATTCCGTAGAAACGAAAAATCGTTACGCGTTCTCTCCTTAACCATCCTTATTCTATCCTAATCCTTATCGATTTTTAAATCCCGTCCATTTGCTAAAAATTCAAACTGCGATAATAATTCGAGGATTGCAGTCTATATATTCTATCTATAACACATTTCGAAAATTATTTAATGTGACATAATAAATATTTATAGTACCTTTATACAAAAATAAATATACGCTTTTATATAGTTCCCTGCGATTTCCCAAATCGCAATATTCGTTTATTATTCGTTTTAGATCCCTAAAATGTGTTTAGATTTGTGTTTACTCTTTTCTGATGGTTCTCATTTTTACGCGATGAAAACGACTCGACACGAAATTGTACTAGAGTACAAATTTGTAATATACAATAATATTATTGGCATATAGTTGTTATATTTTCATCGTCGTAAAACTATAGCTTTATAGGTAATAATGACGGGGATCGTTGCTACACTGAATAATATTGTAACCGTGGTAGTATATACATATTATATATATACACACGAGTAATAACTGTTCCTTTTGGTCACACATTTATTCTTATCACAATTTTGTTTCTGGTAAACCTATCGTTATTGTAAAAAATATCTGAATAAAACGTACATTAAGCATGCTTAAAAAATCAAAATAAAATCATAGTGTTTTTATTTTTTAATAATGGTATGTATACTGTTCATGGTTTGTCAAAATTAATATATAAAATCTTTATCAATGTGTTATGTTTGTATATCTATATCTTAAAGTACAGATACATGTGCGTAACTCCATTAAATCCGGAACTGATAAAATGATAAAATTAAAAAATAGGTATACTATATTAAAAATGTATTATAGTATAATGGCTTATTCATAACCTATAGTTATATAAATTATAATAATATTTTACTAGGTACTTGATATTTTTACAGGGGCGTACCCAAGGGGAGGATTTCGGGTCCAATTCCCCCACCAAATTGAAATTTTATACAAAGTATGAATACTGATACAGTATAATATATAACGTAAACACTATAAAAAAATAAATATTTATTTAAATAAATATTTTTTTTTCACTTGTAATATATTTAATTAAATAATAATGTTTGATATAATTTTTGAACCCCCTTATAAAATTCCTGGGTATGCCCCTGCTGTAATATTACAAAGTTAAAATGTAATTAATACTTAAACATTATTATAAATAATATACTCTTGGCAAACCATTTAACTATTACAAATTACTAAAGAAGTTTCTCTCTCATTTAGAAATTTGATATTCCTTTGGGCTTAAAACATATTATATTATATGTTTCTTTGATTGCAAAATAAATTGCTATAAACTATAAAGTTGTAAACTGCAATATATAGACGGACGGCTCTCTGAGTATATTTATTTTCACCCCGGCGTGAAATTGGCTTTTCGGATAATTAAAAAACAGACGTTTATAGTCCATTCTCGGCTGTATAGCAATAACGGATTTTCATTCTTATATTCTTTCGCAGAAGCGTTTTATTTTCTCAGGAATTACATGCACTTTGAGAGCAGACATTTTTAATGGTTATTTACCTTGTCGTTAAAAACTATTTCCTTTTTTTAAATTTTTATTATAGCCAAGAAATATTATTGCACATAGTACAATACATTCTGTAGTGTGGTTATCTATATTATAGAGTGATAGCAGAATACTGATAATATATTTAAATTTATACGGTATAAATATAAAATCGTAATATTTCGTAGAACCCATTTATATGATTTTAATGCATTTAGCGTATAATTAAGATTTTTAGTTAGTTGATCATATAAATAGAGTCCGAGTATCGAAAGTACTTATAAGAAATTCATTATTAATTATGTAATGAAAACTATATGGGGAAAACAACAAATTATTTTTTTTTCACATCGTTAATTTATGTATAAGAGTATTTCGAGCGTGTTGGCCCTACAGGAAAGTTGATCGAGGATTAATTATTCAAAAGACTTTTCTAGAACCAGAGTGACGGCCGAAAAGCTGTTTTTGCTTGTATTATTCAAAACGTCTTCCAACTCGTGCGTCATGTTTTTGATAGACGTGTTTCACGTGCGCGCGTTAAAAACGTATATTTTGATGGTTGACAAACATAAAAAAAAAAAAATAATAATACTATTTTTTTTCTCTTTTTTCTCTTTTCGTGGCCTCAACTTGTCATGGGCTTTTTTTCCTCCGTTAAAAACATTACAGCCAAAGTGCCGTATTCCGAGACGGTTTGTGACGAGTGGCGGCAGGGAGAAAAAAGGGAAGAATTTCAGGGTGGCCGTCTTTGGAGTATACATTTTAATGGAATAAGCTTCACTAAAATAGTAAAATATCTTTACTACGTAATATTTATTTAAGAAAATATGCGTATATACAGCTCGATCAGAATATTATTATATTACAAAAATAATGGTAAATAATATTGTAGACGCGTATTATATGTTATATTCTTACCATTTGCATTACACGACATTCTGAACACCCTGTATACACGTCTTTGAGCGTTACAGTTTTTCCCCTTTTTAGACGCATATACTTACAGTTACAGCCATTCGTTCCTTCTCACTCACTTTCTTTCTATTATTAGTATATACTCTTTCGGTCCCCGTTAATCCACGTTCGTCGGACGTCCAAACGACGACGGAGATTAAGTATACTTAGAAAAACAGTCAGCAACGCGAGTCTTTTGAAAAAAAAACAATAATAATAATAATAATAATAAAATAAATAGATTTAGCGGAACGTGTATAAGTCACGTCTGGCCATGGTTTATATATATATATGGACTACTATACTAGACATCATCCATTAAAAATCGCCCTCGGACTGTGTAAGCTGTATAGTTATTAGATTCCTTCATATACAGCTTATATACGTATATAAGAGTAATAAGTTATACTGCTGCATTGTTCTGGTCCGTTCGTCCCGAATTGTCGCTCAGAAATGTGGTCAATTAACGCGTGTGGGAAGGCTATTCCGTCTCGCGTACTTATATAATACGAGTATATAATATTATACACATCTAATGATCCAAATAATTGTAATGAAATCCTTAGCATTATATATAGCGGGGACAAAATTAATATACAATATAATATAATATGCTGGTCACATCCGAACGATCATCGTCGGTATGTCTGTCGGACATAATTGTTTTTTCCGATATGTCTGTCGCGATAACACATTTTTCCATTTAAACCCATATTATTGGAACGTATTCGTCGTATTACCAATACCAAGTGTCGGTTACCAAGTAACCGACACTTGGGTATATACTGTATAGGTATAAAAATAACATTGTTTGGTATACGAATTGATAATCTCTTGCCGAGCAGAATGGACGAATCCCCCGTGTGTATATATTATTGTAACTATATATAGATACGATTCATATATATATACCTGTGTGGTGCTGATACAACAAGTTTTCTTTACTTTGTTCGTATAATACTCAGGGTATAATATTATATATATACCAGTGAATTACACGGTATATATCTACACACGACAGAAATCACTGTATATAGTCTTTGGGACGACCGTGTTGCGGATATAATAATGTGTATAAATAACAATATAATATAACGTGTATTATAATATAAGTCGTTGTTTGACTTTACATGCACAAATTCATTATCCGGAATTTGCGGATCGTGCGGAGTTTACTGTATAAACTCACGTCGTCGTCGAGGCCTCCCCCCCAACGCCCCACAACTTATAATCTCCCCGCAAATTAAAGCGAATAATAATATAATAATAATAATAATAATAATAATAATAATAATATAAATGTTAACTCCCTGGCGACAGCTCAGCTCGAGGATTACGTAATATTCTAAATTACGTTTTAATATATAATTTATAATTATATCGTTATCGTGATTTTTCCGCCCGCAAGATGCATTTTTGATGGGTAGCTGCAGGGATACCCCATACACCCAATGTACGAAACAAGAGATATCCGCCTCCTATTACCGTCGTCGGTCATAAGCCGGGTCCTACAGGATCATGACGACGGCTTATAATACGTCATATAATATATCTATAATACTGGGCAAAGGGACCTAATCGTCAGACGACGGCTACGGCATGACGGGGGATAAAGTTTGTGACGAACGACGTCGTCTTCGTCAGGACTTTTGAATGCCATCATTTAATAGGTAATACAACAAAACATATTTTGGTTGAATGTTTGACCCTTTAATGTTTAATACGATAAAAAACACTGTTCATAAATATATAAATATATTATAATAATTTATCGTCATTACACACGAATTTACAGCACGTATTTGAAAATTTTTCGTAGATGATAAACGAGAAGTGCCTACTTTAGGAGGTGGAAGAAAATTTAATATTTAGTGTTTTTTTTTTTTTTTTTTTTTTTAATTTTAATTAAAGTCCTGTTAATAAAAATATCTAAAATCCCATTTTTTTTTTTCTGAACAGAGTTTTAGTGAAACACTTGAAGTATACGTATTGATTTTTATGACTGCACGAACTAAGAAAACGGTTATTTTTTTTTTGCGAAAGACGATGTGTATATGCCGAACAGAATGAATTATATATGTTTATAAATTTAAAAATAAAAATAACATTTATTTTTTTTTTTTATTAGAAGTAAGGCTTCAACGTCACAAGTTATTAGACTAGTATATACATTACAATTAGAAATAAAAAGGAAACAATTTACAAAAAGTAATTGGTCTTAAAGACTACGGAAAAATATTTGTATAATATTATTAAAATTTGTTTACGAGTATAAGATTAATTTTGGTTAAAAATTAAAAATTTTGGAGATATTGCTATCATTGAGTTTTTGTGGTATAGCTAAGTTGTTTCTAATGTCGCTTTATTTAACGCAATCAAGAATGACGTTTTTGATTAAAAGTTTGGTGTGGCATTCATCACAAGAGTGTGTTGGGTCTTTACCGATGAGGAAAGAATGGGTTAGAAATTATAATGTCTGATTTTGCATCTCGTGCGACTTCCCGTCGTCTGTTGAGGTAATAAGGTCCATTTCTTTGTATTTTTCTTTATTGTTTTAAGTTTATTATTGATGGGAATGGTATCCCAATAATTTTGCCATTTTGAAAACATTTTACGTTCGATATATGTTTTTGAACGTCATTAGTCGGTATATCGGAGATAGTTGGATGGGAGATGATTCTGGTTACAAGGTCGGCAAGCAAGGTCTAACGTTTATTTTATAAATAATATATTCAATATAATAGTAACCTATATGCTATATATAACAATATGCATATATTGTACAACGTGCATATATTGTATTATTATTATTATAATATATAATATGACATTTACGGAAGAAGACAAATTCAATATTTCAGACTAGTTATTTTCTATGATATTGTTTAGTTCGTGATTGTTCCCCGAATCGCATATCGCATAACCCTAAACGTTTACCGACTTACGTGATTGATAAAAAAGCAAAATAAAAAACAAAAAAATCGCACGGGACGTATATTTCTGAGTATATACGAATCAAAATATAATATCATATTGTATATCCATTAGTGGAAATTGCTTGGCCGATATTCGACTAAATCTCGTTTTGTTCGGAATTTCGGATAAATAAAAATAAAATATATTATTATTATTATACAGAATCGTATATATATATATATATATAATAATATACCGACGAATGTTATCATCGATGACCGTATATATACGTATACATATATATAATAATGCTCGTATAATAACCTCGAGCAGATTATATTATTATCGTTAATATTTTTCCAATTATTATCGATGACCAAACCAATTATTTATACGTTTTAATAATAATAAAATAATATATATTATATACTCGTATAAGGTAAAAAATCTCGCCAACGTATGATGTTTATAAAAATATATCCTTTGTTTTTCTATTGGTATATATTGGTATATATTGGTATAAAACATTATATTTATACACCTAACGAATATATTTTTATATTATCGAAAATACAAATCGGTCGAGTGAAAATATTCCACCCCCGATATAGACCACCCATGGGCACTATACAAATATATAATATTATTTGTTATATAATGGACCTAGGAATTTCTATATATATATATAGACACACGATATCCGCGAGCTATATCGCATTTCATCGTATATTACACCTACAGGCTATACATAATATTATATATACACTATACCCTTATATATTTATTTGCCACTCTGCTCCGGCGGTGTGTTGGTTAGTTTTTTTTATTTTTATTTTTTTTTTTTTACCATCCGGACGTCGAAAATCGTTACCCTACCGTATATATACACATCACGCAGGACGTATAATGTATAATCTCTGACCCGTTGGAAATCGTCCGTCGACAACGCGTGCGTATAATAATATATACAGATTATTATTTTATAATCGATGGAACCTCGTCCGTCGTCGGGGAAACTTTTCGGTTGAAATTTTCCAAGTAAAAAATAATTTATATAAATACTACGTTTACGACGACGTAGGTACCTACGGTATTTAAAATGTATAATATTATGCACCTATATAAAACGCGGGTCTGACGTCTGAACGACGAAACGAGGGGAGATATAGGACTGCTGCATATTATATTTATGGTTTGGTGAAAAAAATTAATTTTTACGTACTCGTATATGTATAATAATATCGTAATATAATACCTCGTGCGAGACGTGTATTATTTTATTATTTTTTTTTATTTTTTTATTATATTATTTCCATTTTGATGCGACGCGATCGGACGGGGTTTTCTCTCTTTCTGTTGGTCGTACGCACGCCAAAGTCCTTTTCGTTTTGCTACCGACGTACAAACTGTCAGGGTGGATTAGTTCAAAGAACGGTAAAAAAACAAAACAAAAAAAAAAAATCAAATCTCCTTAAACGTTGTCTGTGTACCCATAATACGACTAATACTCGTGTATATAGTAAGTGTGTGTGTGTGTGTGTGTGTACCTACCGGTTTTTTGTCTTTTCTTTTCGTCGAATCTCTGCACGTCAAAATATATACACCGCGTATAAAAAGAACAGACAAAAAAAAAAAAAATAAATAAATAAAAAAAATACTTTGCCATGTATAAAATATATAAATAATATTATTATAATAATATATTTTATTTTTCGTCCCCGGATGTAAACGAGACCGAGATAGTATATAGAAATCTCTGAGACGAAAAACAAAAAAATATGTACCGCGCGTTACGACTGAAAGTCACTTTTACGATTTTCACATATATAAATGACATAAATACGCGTACATAAATTTTGCGGATCGGTCGGAGGGTAGTTCTTACATATAAGTATACCGCTTTTGTCTGTTTTATATATATGAACGTTTTCAGACGGCCGTTTCGCGTTCTGAACAATTTAACACGCGGCGACGGAGTCGGTGATGCCGAGACGGGCGTCGCAAAAACCATATAATATTTTCGCGTATATACGGTCGCTACGGACTTTTATAATAATATAATATGCCCTCGAAGCCGTTTTTACCGATCTTATCGACCGACCGACGACGACCATGGTTATTATACTAACTACCGCGTGTATAGTGGCAATGTTTTTATAATAATAATAATAATAATAATAATAATAATAATAATAATAATAATAATAATAATAATAATAATAATATATCGCGTAGTTTGGTTCGACAAATTAAATTTAAAAATCGCGATTTATATTTATTTTAGGTATAAATACGACTTGTATCAACGCCATGGGCGTGGGCAGATTTAAAATCAGAGGCAATAACAGGAAATAAATTTGTTCTATAATTTCATTTATTTTATATATAGGTACCTAGTTAATTTTTAGTCATATTCTCATTATTGTTATTTAAAAAATATTATATCTTGTCAGTTATCACCATCATGTATGAGGCACTAGGAATAGAATAGTGACATTAATTGAATTTCGAGATAATCAAGCTCAAAGTTCACACGGTTTCCTATATCACTATACAAAGATATTATGTATTATTTTAATTAAGATTATAACGGATTTGAAACTAGATCGCGGCATATAACGAATAATTTACTCGTATTTCTTTACCACAAAATAAAGTGGAAAATTTGTAGTTCTGCAGTCGTGTTCTTAACTTCATTTCGAAAACGTCACTTTACCCCATGTATTCTAAACGCCTCTTATCATATCGATATTCATTATTCATAATATACGAGTATATATGTTTGTAAATCTGTTGATCGGAATCAAAATTTCCGCTGTCAGAATTACACGAGGTACATTATAATATATATAATATATACCTATACCTATTCTTTCGATTCGTGGACGTCTCTCAGGAAACAACGATACTATACACATTTTTATCACCTGGGAACTTTCGTCAGCCGTTTCTCTCGAAAAGCGTTCTCTGGAGGACCCAGTTTTAAAAAATTCGCATAAATAATGAATAATATTAATGTTTATATAGATAATATACTCTTCGCGTCCTACATCGAAGCATACGTCAATTTATGTTCTTTTCTTTATTAACATAATACCGACAATTAGTCCAACGCGACGAGTTATGGCGTTTTTCACGTGACAAGACTGTAATATACGATAAAATATCTCACTGTAAAAAAAAAAAAAAAATATATATAAATAAAAATAAACGTACTGTAATCATCGTAAATACATCGTACATAAATATAGGTACGACCGAAAACTCAGGCTCCAGTCACGCCCTAAATCGTATACGTAACGTTTCCGTTAAGCTGCAAGACCATCATCAATCAACGATTTAATATTAATGTCCGTCCGACGGTCAACGCGCGGAGCTCCCAAATAATAATATATCACAGTACAGAAATATTTAGTGTATACCTGCAGTATGTAGGTATATCACATAACTTTTATCGTGATAAAAATATATTTATGAGCGATAAGAGAAATACTATAGCTATTTAAAACCGTATATTAATATAACGTAATGGATACATATTATAAGAAAAAAAAAATACTGAAATATGTATAATATAATAATATTATCGCAGTCGTCGATTTCCATTACAATATTATAATATACAGGTATATATTATACCGAATACCGCGATTACCGACAATTTGTTCGATACCAACACCCCGGTATATTTCGTTATATTATTGTGTAACGATTATTCGCACGATAATTTATACGAAAAAAAACTAGACGATTAAAAATACATTTAACCGATTTCGGATTTTTCGCACAACTGTACGCGTAATTCGGCCAACGCGACTCCAGAGATCGTTTAACGGCTGCAAAATTATGTTAAATTTATTCGCCGTCATCTTGCCCGATTCGTCGGGTAATAAACTAATAACAATAATATTATTATTCACTCGGCGAGTCGTTTTCGTATATTTGCGAAACAAATCATTTTCGAACGCCCGTGTTTCGTCTTGCGTTCGTCTTCGATTCGGCCGTGTCGTTTTTCGTCGAATTATATACAGCGAAATTATTATTATTAAGTGTATAGGAATAAAAATTTATTGTTTAAGTATTGACTTGTGGATAATATATTTAAATAAATAAAAACCTAAATCCACAAAAAGTTTACTTTTATTTTAAGCAAATACGTATTTCGATAACAAAGTTGGTACCAACATCAGTGCAAAACACAGACTTAGGAATAAAAACTTCACCGAGAGACGATATAGTCGCAAACTCGAAGACGACACACGTCTTAAGGTATAAAATAATGGAAAAAAAAAAACAAAAACTATATAATAATATACAAGACTGCTGAGTTGCGCATTTTATAATTATTGCTCGTGTTTGATCACTGGCTACGCCCGTTCGCAGTCGCGCGCTAAAAGATAAACTGAAATTCGCGAAGAATTTAATTGCCGAGGAACGGAGTAAAATACGAACAATCATAATTAATAATTAATAATAATAATAATAATAATAATAATAATAATACGCAAAGCGATGAGGTGCTCGTAATGAGTCTGCATCGCAGTTCCCGTGCTGACAGCAAAAAAAAAAAAAAAAAAAAAAAAGGGTTATAATACCAAGAATCGTAAATTAAGGCGACGGCGTTTTAAGTAAAATCAGAAACAATCAAACCGTGCGCAATATAATAAATAATAATTATTATTATAATAAAGTATAAATAATTATATTATCTTCGTTATTATTTTTATTATCGTGAGATTTTATTTTTTTTTTTGTCGAGTATAATAATGCGTATTATATAAATATAAATACGGTGCTACACACGATATATTATATCGCGAATTATTATAATATTTTATAATATTGATAGAGCAAAAAAAAAAAAAAAAAAAGAACACGACGGTATATTATAATATTTTCCCTCGTGTCTCGTGTCGCATTAATATTATAACCGCGTTTCGGGTCAATCGTGAAAAATACAAACCGCGCGTATACCATAACATACCATAATATTATATACCTATAGGGAAGGACGTAGAATCGATTTTCTTTCACGGATGCGTATACTTATTTCTCGTGGGTGTGACAAACAGACAAACAGTGAACATTAAAAAAGTGTGTCGCGTGACTAATAATAATAATAATAATAATAATAATAATAATAACTATACTATAATAACAACAATATAATAATCGTACACGCGAATTTACGGTGCGAGTTCGTCGGCAATAACCCTTTTTATACGTGTCGTCAACTTCATTTTTAAATCAACATAAAAAATGACGAAATGAAAAAATAAAAATAAACGCCCGTGTCTATATATATATATACGTAATATTATTTTATATAATTTCGCACAGGTTCATCAAATATGGAAATATTGACAACAAAGGCTGATTGAAGGCCCTCAAAAGCGTATAATAATAATTATATAGAAAAACTATACTTACCGTTAGGCCGTTATTTATGCCAATATTATTATTATTATTATTATTATTATTATTTTTATTTTTATTATATATGGTACCGCAGACTAAAATAATATTTCGAATTTGCATTCAAACACGACTTTCGATATATTATTGTTAACCGTGCACATGTAGGTAGGTATATATACTCGTATTATAATATTATTGTCATCGTTACTCGGTTGTATATTAATATTTAATGTTATGTAAACGAGGTCGGCCGGTCGAATATAATAATAATAATAATAATAATAATAATAATATAATTTCAATCGTTGCGGTAACAATAATAAATAATAATAATTTCCAATCAATTTATATTGACCGTCGGCATTTTACGTATACTCGCGTTATGTTATAGTTTCGCGTACCTAGTAATAATATTATGTGTAATAACGTCAAGATAATACACTAATAATTATTATTTCGTATAATACGGATAAGTGTATAAATTATTAATGTTACACAATTGCATTACACAGGTATACGAGTACATTCTCGTAAAGTACAGGTGTATATAGCATACCTATATACCTATTGCGACCGCGGCTGGTTACAGAATCGCGGTTATCGATCACAATAATCTGCCAATATATTATTATGTTGCTTAAATATATTATTTGTTTTAAACGTATATACCTGATAATTAAAGAATTACGTATATTGTGCAATAGTCAAAAATTCTTCAATATTTTATCAATAAGCAGCCATCTGTAAATATTATAATATATTGCGTTAATATACGAGTAAAACGTTTTTTTTTTCTACAATAAAACTATACAAATATCTTAAATAATAAATAGTATAAAATCTTGAATACATAATTACTTAATTATTATTACGTAATATTATATAGTTTAGACAATTTTTCCTGGCGGCGTATAGTCGCGTTTGTATATCGTGAAATTATATAATAATAATAATATTATCTTAATTACTATAATCGCATCGTTATTATTACTATTGCGTTATTAAAATAATATTACTGGCAATAGCATCGCGTGATTTTTATACATGTTCAGAACGCGTTAAACAACGACGAAACACCCTAATATTGTACGCGGTTTTATTATTATTATTATTATTATTATTATTATTCTATTCTAAAAAACAATTTCGTTTTCGTTTAAACGACGCGCGTTTTGATGAAGTTCGAAAACGTTTGTGTTTCGTTCCAATGTCTGCGGTTTTGTACAATTTTCACCCCGCGAGAACAGACAATATAATATAATATTATAATATTATTATGCAAAGTGTATTTAAAAAAGTAATATTATTATTGGTAAACATCGTACCTATACCTAATTTATGTGTCGGTACCGTGGTACACACCGGTATATATTTAGTACCAATAACGCAGTAACCACACACACACACACACACACATACACGTCGCGATGCGGTAACGATTGAATTATTATTATTATTGATCAATTAATAATAATATTATGTGCATTATATTATATTAATACGGTCAATCGTGGTCGCCGGTCGGTATACAATACAGTCACACGTATAGTAATAATATGTAATATTTCGTTAAATACGAGTATTTAAATTAAATTATTATTCTCTAGGGAAACTGCGTCGATGTGTGTTTTAAAAGGGATAATAATAATAATAATAATATAATGCAGTACCTATAAATCTATAATATTTCATATGAAATTATACCGAGTTCGCGTATAGGTTATACCCTATTATACCTGGGTATATTAATATTTCGACGCACGTTTATATCTTATATTATCATTATTATGTTTTCTATATACGTGCCATAGACCATAATAATATTATTATTATTAATACGAAGTCTGTATGATTCGTTACAGTGTTTAATTGAGTCCTGTGTATACTGAAAACATGACGGGTAATCATTTAAAACGCGGTATACTAATTGTTTATTATTTGTTTTGTCAAAATATATAATATAAATTCGGACCGAACGCGCGTGGTCAGTTTGGTATAATATTATATAATATTAAATATACACGCGCGCAGTGGGCGCACCGCATGAACTTAGGAAAGTAGCGTATTATCTCGTGTTGTTATCAGCAGAAGAAACCCCCGTCGATAGTAACGGAGATAATAGTGACGTTTTTCGTATTTTGTCAACGGACGCGTACAACAACATCTTTATAGCATTATTTTTATAACAATTTTTAATATTACAATATTTTTTGTTTTTTTTCGTAATTTCCGTAATTCTTCTTGAATAAAAATATGATAATATACCTAGGTATATAAACAATATAATATTTACATCGTCCGTGTCATAATCGTATGTGAAAAGAGACTGAAACTCGTCATTGCCGTATTTAAAAATATCTCACGACGGTGGGAGGACGGAATTAAATATTGTAAATAATATTATAATGGGTATATATAGTTATAAAATGTTATTATGTAGGAAAATAATATTGCATACGTTTATTTATTATAAAAACGAAATGAATAAATGAAAACGACGATAAGGGATGACGATGCTGATACGAGGGATGATAATAGCTGTTATTCGACACGGTTTCGCAGTCAATAAAATTTTTTTTTCTCCTTTTACGATACATAATAATTTATATTTGGTCATATCGTTTAACGTTCACGCGCATTCTCACACTCCAGGGGATAAAGATCAAAGAGATTATAATTAAATTTAATACATATAATAAAGAGAAGTTCAAATTTGGTTTTTCGCGGGCAATCCGTAATAAAGAAAACGTATTTTTAGTAAGTTTATATATTATAAATAGTATATATTTATTCGGGTCGCGGAATAAAAGGTTAGAAATAATTATTTCGTTCATTAAGCGCTGTACCATTGTTTTTAAATTATTCGCAAAAAGGAATTAAAAAAAGGAATAATAATAATAATAATAATAATAATTAATAAAAAGGGCAACTAACAAAATGGCCAGGGGAAAAAATAATTTACCATCCGTAAGTCCACTGACTGAGGGGTTTATTCTTCGATTAATATAATTATTATGTATATTATTATGTACTCGAACAAACAATAACAATATGCATATAATATATTATACTGAGTTATTATTAAATATATACACAATGAATTATATTAAAATTTAAAAAAAAAATAAAAACTCTTTCAAAGTTATGCTGTCTGAAACAAAAGATAAATATGTTTTAATAATTTGACTTTTTAAATCTTACATAATTTGTTGTTCGGTTTGATTTTGATTGCAGGGACGCACGCTTGTCTAACTACGTTATAATTAAAACCCATTGTTTTCTTTAAAATAATTGATATAAATTTCGTTTAAAAAATATATCATTATCCGTGTATTTATATAATTTTATCGATTTTAACAGCCGTATATACAGAAAATAATACGAATATTTCTGCGAATAATAATTCAGTGATGTGTTCAAACTTTTAAAACGCTCAATATTTGCTCGCAGTATTTTACGACTGACGATTAAAGTTGGATACATTTTGTTTAATTTTCAGACGCGAATCCGACGAAAAAGATCAAAAGCAAAAAAGTCAAAAGGATTTCTTTTTGCCTTTTTTTTTTTGATATATATAATATATAATTACGACTTAACATTTTTTATTTATAATACTCTCTCTTAAGGTATACGAGGGAAATTATTAAAAGTACATGTACATATTTTTCACGATAACATACGTAGATAACGTGAATATTGTCATCTAAATATAGGTACATTATGTTATTATCTATTTACGTGTAAAATGTTAAAAATTAGGTAGGTAAAAAAAAAAAAAAAATATCTTATTCAAACCGCGGTTAAAACAAACGAACAGACTATATACTAAAGAAGAGGTAATTGATTGTTTAATTTTAATTCGACAAATTATATTAAACGACTAACGATTAATTAGATAGATTAACTATATGGAATAAATATACTTGTTCATTCTTGACGTTTCTCTCTGTTTTCTACGGTATTCCTATATATTATAAATTTATAATATATGTATATAATTTGTGTGATAACAATATATTTTATTTATTTTTTACGATTACCACCCTAATATTCATGTGCATTGCACATGTAAATCGTCATCGCGTATATTTATTATTATTATTAATAATTTAAAATATACCAAACGTCACCGCGGCCGTGGAGATGACGTGTGCCCTCAAAAAGTCATAAATAATAATTTTTTACCATTATAAAACGGGTGTGTGTAAAATATAATTTTTTACTAGTTTTTCTCCCATAAAACGACTCTCGAAAACTCACAATAATAATAATGTGTATAAACGAAACGCCAAGAAAATAAATCGTCTTTCTCGGGGGGTAAAAAAAAAAAAAAAAAAAAATACTCCGCTCGCACAGGAGGAAACGTTTGTTTTATTAATAATTTACACTACGAAGGATACAAAATGTACGTTATATAATATATAAGTAGGTATATATAATAATTTACGTATTACATCTGTGTATACGCGTTTATAACGTTTTTTATGTATATAATATGCAGCGAAACATGTATATAATATGAACCATAAATAAGTTGGCAAGCTTGTAGAAATAATAAAAAAAAAAAAACTAACCAATTTTCTTGATCCTTTCCGACGAATTTCTATAATAATAATATATTCTGAATTATATATACGTACCTAACCTCAACAAGAACAGAAACCGCATTTTCAGTCCCATCGGTATACTCGTACGTCGTATATATTATTATTATTGGCTTTTTATGGTTACAATTTTCTGTGAACGCTCACATTATAATATACGCATTGCAGAACGTTATAATATTATTATTCTGATAAATTTTAAGTACGATATATTATATTTTATACCTAAGTTTTTTTTATAATAATTAATGTTATATACGCGTGTTACGAAAATACACATTTTCAATCTACACTTTGTCCAGATTTACCGAACTCAAAAAATCATTTAAACTTTTACTTATATGATGTACTTATAACTTATACTTACCTTCGAAGAATTTTAATTACTATATTTTTTAAATGTCCAATTAAATATATTATTATATTATATAAGAAATGTTTGAAAAAACTTGATATTACGAGTATATTATGATATTAGATTTTCACCAGGAGGAAACATTTTTCTGTGTTACACCGTGATAATTTTAACCGTTTTGGTAGTAACCTCGGTAGTAATGATTGGTGTCTTGTATTCGTACAATAATTCCAAGTGCAAAATATTTATTGCAATTATTATTTCGCCTATTAGTTTTACAACGAAATATCATTTTCTGGAAAAAAAAAAAAAAAAAAGAAGAACATTTTATTATTATTTTTCGTGTTATTATTGTATTATACCATATAATAATATATAATATAGTGTTGCACGTATCATTATTATCATTATGAGCGCACGGGTCGTATAGTGAACAATATAAGAGAAACAGTCCAATAACCGCGACTCGGATGGCGTGTAATGGAATAGAATGAAAAATGATAATAATAATAATATTACGACGACGGCGATGAAATGATAGTGAAACGAAATCGAATATAATATAAAACAATATGGTAAGCACTAAGCATTATACCTAGGTATAAAAATAATAATAATAATAATAATAATAATAATGTATAAAATATGCGCGCGGGGTCCGCGTATATTATATTATACATACACGTATATACCATAACCGCATTATAGGTATATCATGCTCGCTCTTCGTATATTATATCGTTGACCACACACGAATTTATTATACCGCGTATACCAACATAATGTTAAAAATATTATATCATGTCGTTTGTATTACCGTTTCGTGTCGTATTAAATCTCTTGCGTCGTCCGATGGTTCTTTCGTATAAATTATATTATAATAATGCGTCGTCGTCTGCAATAACAATATAATAATTTATACGTCATGATTTGATCTGCGTATCTATAGCTTTATTGTTTATTTCTCTTTCTCTCTTTTTTTTTTAAAAAAAAATTTGTCGCGAGTAAAAATATTATAATATATTAAAGTTTATGTTAAGAAGTATTAAATGAATAATATTCTATAAATACAATTTTTTTATTTATTTTAAATATTATCGCGTCAACAACGATGGATAACAATTATATATTTAGAATATTGATTATAATATAAAATAATAATATCATATATTGATAATGTGTTCGGGCGATTAATTTTTAAATCCGACTTCGTACATTTATTTTTATACCTCTATGAAATATTATAGTTTTTCCGAATTATATCGTGTTTATATTTTCAAAATCACGTCACACAGATTATTATTATATACGCACCGATGGGAATTTAACCCTCGTCAGCTTTTTTCCATACAGATAAAATATCGTTTTTCGATATTTACGGTAACAAATACGTCCGGTATACGTAAAATAATGATATGATATTATGTGGTATATTGGTATATACCTATACCTAGGTATAGACACATAAAGTCTCCGGAGGAATTAACTTCATTTCAGATCATTTCTCTGCGTATATAGCTTACCTTACTGGTACAATATTTATTATAATATACGAGTAATATTATAGCGTGTTGTTTTGTGATCGACGTGTTTTTACGAATTTTCGACACGTTAACCGAGGAGAAGAAACATATTATATATTGTGATATAAAGTTTCCAAATCTAACCGACAATATACCAGGTATACGTTGGAAATATAAAAGTTTACGACCTTTCTTTGCGATACACGATATATATACTTTATTATATTTCTGATAATCGAGCCCTGGTTTTCATCACTATATAATAATTTTATATGTAGAATTATAAAATTTAAAAGCGTATCATAAGTCGTTGTTTGATAATAATTGTTATTAGTATATACGACCAGAAATCGTACGATCGTATTAAAGTTATTACGACGAAAAATCGTTGTGTTCGCGATTCAACAATTTTGTATAAAAACGTGTAATGTCGGTATATATTTAGGTACGCCGAGTCAACTTTTGACCTTTGTAAAAAAACCACGACTTGGCGGTTAGGTAACTTATATATAGGTAGAACATTTACCTTGTTTATAGGCGAAACGGCGTTAATGTTTCGGACAAAGTTTCGGATAAACGATATTTAGACATGACTCGCTCGAAATAACATCAATAATATTTTTTGTAATAATTTTTTTACTTGCGCTTATCGGTCACCCTATATAATATAATATATTATTTTATTATAATATCTATCGACCAATCGTTTTTTTTTTTTTTTTTTATATATATATTTGGGTGTTTTGTGTAACGCTCGAAAAAAAATAAACTATTCTCGTGATTCGCGGACTTAAAATTTTAAAATATACTTTTCTTTCCTGCGAATTATAATATATGGTATACTCGTATATACCTAACCTAAAAATGTTTTAATGACACGTATATATTTTGATCCTTATTATAATAATATAATATACCTTTTTTTACTATATGCGTTTAACGTATAATATAGTGAAAAATGTTAATATTATCTGACACGAAACGTGATAACATAATATAATAATATTTAATTACCGCGAACGATAACGATGGTATTGGCGTTAAAAATTATAATAAAAATAAATTATATTATATTAAACGGGGCGTGTAGGGTAGTATGTTAGGCGGATAACCGCCATTTTATAATAATATAATATTACATTATAATATATAGTAGTTATCGCACGGCGTTCCGTATTTTATTATCCTAAATTATTATTATAATGTTATGCGTATTGCATACCTCATGTTATCTAGGTTATACCACTACCCGGGTCCGGGTGCCGTGCAAAGAACATTATAATATATAAAACCGGGGTGGTAGGCTCGTAAATATGCCGAATATTTCTTAAATTATGCAAAATGAACGCTAAAATATAACATTGTGTACCTATATACACAATTCGTGACATCATTAACGGAATATTCGTATGCGCGTCTTATCTATATATGATCGCTCCACACAAATAATAATAAATAATAATAATATATAAAATATATGATCATCATCATAGTGTTAATATAATAAACGCAAACACATAATACAATATTATATAATATTAAAATACGTTATTCTGGGTAAAAACTGTCCGATTATTCGTCCGTACACGTACGTTCATAATTATTATATATTTTATATATTTACAGAGAAAAAATCGTTGTAACATAAAATTTTGATCACCCTGTATAGTATATCGATTTTTTTTTTTAAATAATTTTTAATAAATATGTTAATTATCGCGACTTATCCTCGATAGTATCCTCAATAATATACAGGTGTATAGTATAAAAAATTTATACGTTTTAACTGATGCAAGAATTTTTTTTGTGAAATCGGCCTAAAACCGATCTCGTATATTCATTTTACTCGGTTGTCGAAAAATACGACCGTAATAATTCTATAGTATTATATCGTAATAATTATAATATAATGCGAGTATATTCTCGAATGGAATAAATTCGGAGGAAAACGTTTAGAAGTTTTATGATTTGAAACGTTTTATGATATGCGTTGTCGGACAACAATTTTATATTTGTGTATCTATTATATAATGTACTAATATTATATCGAATCGGTCGAAAAAGTTTATTTATTTATTTTTTCGTCCAATCGCCACGTCAGTCCGAATCTCGCGATTTATATTATATTATATCGTTATCGTATATATTTTATAACGCGTTGAATAATATACGAAATCGTCAATTTAAACATTTCATTACGTACGTTTATTATAAAATAATATAAGACGCGAAATGTGCGAAAATTTATAAATGGATATAATATTATTGCGTGAATCGATGGCTATACGAGGGCGTAATAAAATTCCAATTTTCGTATAACTCGAATTCAGCAAACGTATTATTATTTATTATATTATATGGTACCGTAATATACAATGAAAACGTGTGAAACGAACTGAACTAAAAATCGAATATTTATGTCTCGAATATATTATTATTATTATTATTATTATTATTATTATTATTATTATTATTATTATTATTATTATTATACATTGTCGACGAATATAGAATAGAAAGTATATAGAAACAAAATGAGACTATTACGCGTGAATCTGATTAGCTGATAATAGATTTCGCCACCGATATCAACGTAAAATAATTATACGGGAGTGATGTTTTATACGTATAGGGAAACCGATATTTTATTATTCGCCTAACCTAACTTTTCGGAAGGTGTACTTAAATTACGTTGCGATTTTCTTATGATGGCTCGCAAGTCACTTCGTGTTATTCCCTGGCTTGAAATATCGCGCGCAAAGATTATTTGAAAAAAAAAAAAATAACGATAATAACAAGGAAAATAAAAGTCTTTTTTTTTTCTTTTCTTTTTCTGGGCACCGTTTTCGTGTCCGTCGGCCCGTTAAGACGTAAATAACAAACCGCGCCCGCGACGATACGCGCGCGTATATTTTATCGTGTTACAATCACGTTACAACGGCGCGTCCGTTCACCGTGCGATCCATTTCCGACGGACGACGAACAAGAAATAATAAGGCGTGTATTCGTGAATACAAATTACATAAAATTTTATATCGTACGGAAATATCACGTGTTATTATTATAGCCATACGCGTTTCCGTTTTGAGTTGGTATAATCTGTAATATATTTTTACGTTTACCTGTTGCCTGTTGCCATCCGCCGCTTATCATAAACTGACAAAAATAACTTGATAAATAATTGATAATGTCAATAATATTCCTCGCGTAAAAATGATGAAAATATTAACTTAAAAAGAAAAAAAACATAATAATATTATACGTATTATTGTAAACGGCACGTGCGCCTCGCGATTATCATCGGCAGATAACCGCTACCGCAGTTTTGACGAGCGCACAAAGACGAAAAACAAAAAAAAATGTATTCGTATTATATGAAAATAAAATGTCCTCGTGTCGAATATATGTGTAAAATGATATTATACGGATAAAATTAAAACGAAAATGAAAAAAAACGCGATCGAATTTTCACCCGTTGGCTAAAACTTTAAACTATACAATAACGTTTTTATATAGTCATAAAATATGCGTCGCAGAATATTCGATAATACAAAATACTGTGTATATGTTACGTAAGGATGAAATAAAATCGCGTAAACACGGTATACCTGTAAACAAGTTAGTGGTAAACACGGTATAAAATTATATCTTAACATCAATTTGGTTTTGCCGAAAATAAGCTATATTTTCGAATTTCGACGTTTGTACATAATACACCACAGAGACATTATCAAAAATATTAAACGATATTATTAAGACTCCAATAAATACGCGATAACGCGTAACAAAATTATAATATTATCATGCATTAAAAACGTATGAGAAGAAAAAACGACGGAATTAAATCGTCAGACAACGGGTATAGTTTTTTATAAAAAAAAATCCAAAAAAATATACCGAAATTAAATCGAAATGATTATTTTAATCATTTTTCTTTACAAATATTTGTTTCCTTTTTTTATAGTGGCATACTACCTATACATAAATGAATTCTATTTTGATTTCACTATCTCGACGACGAAATCGTTCGCACGAAATATCGAATCGTTTGAACTTTTATCCGTTCGCCAAACACTAGGGACGCGCTGCACGTGTCACATATCCCTCTGAAATAATACTCCGAATGCGTTTGGCATAAATCAAAAGCAATAGTTATTTAGGTATAAAGTTAATAATAATAATAATAATAATAATAATAATAATAATGCCAGCACACGACTGATTCTGTTTACGTTTAACGACACGTTAAATCATTTTTATTGCATAAATATAAGGCGAATAATAATAATAATAATAATGATAAATATACTTTTATAAAATATGTGCACGCTTGTATGAATAATGTTCTGGAGCGATGTCGTCTCGTCATAATTCTGTAGAAAAAAAAAATATTAAATAGACGATAATTTTAACATATTAAACAATATATTATATATTGAAATAAATATCAACATAAACTATATTGATTTTTAACCTTTTCACACTCGTTCTTTTTGTGTCCGTGTCCTCCTCTCGCTGTTTATACGCGATAAATTACCGAAGATCTTATACCACTCATATCTATTTTAATATATTATACAATATTGCCTACTTGTCGACGATTCGACTAAATAAAAAACACATTATTATTATTATTTTACGTAAAAAATATAATTTTCCCTATAGTAATTATTTAAAATATATTAATTATAATAGGTACCTGTTTAGGTAATATATTTTTTTATACCCAACCATTTTTTTTTTACCTAAATTTCTTTCATTTTGTGTATATTGTATACCAATTTCGTTGGCGATAGTTTTCATCGCGTATCATATTATTTAAAACCGCTTATACTCGTATTCTATGCGTCCGACGGGTATACGTGACATTAATACGTTATTATTATAATATAATATAGGAAATAGCTATTATATTATAGACGACAAGAAATTATGTTATAGAAATTTAAATAGTTATTACTTATGCGCGTATAGTATAATAATATTATTGAAATAAAACAATATACTTGTATTTTATACCTTGTACACATAATAATTATTATAATAATATTACGTTCATGCGTATTATAATAAAATTTTATTTGTATCGTACGCGATTATTTTTATTTATTTTATTTTATTTTATTATCCTGTTTTATTTTTATACATTTAGAACTATTGCGCAATATAATAATTTAATATATGTTGTCGTATACAACGGTATAACTATAAACTTATATATTATATTATATACGTATAAAAATGAATCGAATGCGATTTGACGGCGTCGAAAGGTAATAGCAGAAAAAAAAAATATATAATAAATTCGGTTAGGTTAGGTCTTTTTTAATAATAACAAAAACGCGTCTTGCACGTGTCGTTCGATAAAAAAAATATCCAACCGACAACGTTAAATTATTATTTACTAAATTTGTGTATTCTTTAGTGCTAAACATATAATAGTGAATTAATGTTTTATTTTAGACGAATTTTAAATATTATTTAAAACAAATATTTTCCACAAAAAAAAAAAAAAAAATGTAGAACAATAATATAATATATTTTTCAGAAAATTTGTTTTCTGCAGACGTCGACGCATATATTTTTTTTTTTTACTTTATTCTTTAACCCGCACTCGCCTCCGTTTATATAATATTTCTTGATTTTTTTTCTATACGCGAACGATTTGATTTTTTTATAATATGTAAAAATTCGTGATTGAGCAACCCCTATATTATGTTATAATATTTATATACGTAACATATAAGTTAAAGTTTATCCGGTAGTCTGTTTGTGCGGAAAACCGACCGACCGACTGCTGTTGGTGGTGCAAAATGATCGTTGTATAAATAGCGGACAAAGTCACAAAGACTACGAAGAATACGAACCTCGACTTGTTTGGTAATAATATAATATTAAATAAACGTACGTGTGTGTGTGTGTGTGTCACATGCAATGCCTGCGGGGCAACTGTTATTACATAATATTATATACATATGATCGTTTGTGCGGAGGAATGCACAGCTCCGGATGTTTTCGAGGAGAGAACGCATCATCGTAGTCGTATTCCAATTATATAAAAATAATATAACTACATGCAACTATCGTGTAGACGTGGGGGAAAAAAAACCGTCCTAAAAATGCGATCTATTCTTTCTTTTTTTTCGTTACGTATAATATATTTGTTGTTTTTGATCGTACTATAATAAAGAGCTTTTTAAACGTCCTTCGGGGTATAGCGTATAGGTATTTATTATTAATAAATCACGTGAAAAAGCATAATGTTAAACAACAGAATCATCGCGCTGCATGTGTGTAGTAAAGTAGTGATTTTTTTTTCCTGTTACTCAATTAGGATTTTCATGTTTTTTTTTTTTTTTTTTTTTGTAGGTATTATATTTTTTTTATGCCGTCATCAAACGACACTATAGAGTCTAATAGTCTATCTACATTTTTCTCGGAAAGTCGTTCCTACATTATTATTATTATTATGAAGAACCGAAACGGAAATTCAATCATAATATAATATAACCGTGCGGTATAGACGATTGATTTTATTGCATATTGGCAATAAAAAATGACGTGTTCGTTCCTATACTTTACGTAAACTGTAATCTAATTTAACCGGCAGCAAGCACAATAACGTACAGTTGTTATATTCGATGTTTGATAATAATTATTATATTAACCGCATTGACCGATCGTGACAGAGTTTCTGGTTTAATTCACGGTTGTCGTGATGAATAAACATTTCTTCGTAAAAACGAGAGTTAACCGCATCGGGAACGACTTCAATATTATATTGTTGAACCACAAAACTACTGCAGACGAATGCAATTCTTATAAAGGGTTCGTGTGTCGTTTTTACACATATTCAATATTTAATATATTCTATGTAAAATACACGACGAGCAACTAGAGGACTCTATATATTTATATACGCCCACCCGGCGGCGCAATTTTTACGACGAAGACGTGCGTCGATGCGACCAAGTGCAGCAGCAATATTATATTGTAATGGTAATATTACAACGCCACCGCCAGACGTGCACCTGTCCACATCGCGTATACGTTATTTAATATACAAGAGGAGGAATACATAACTGATAATTTTATATTATTTTTAGATTTCAGTCCCTCCCCCACGTAATTATAACATATAATATCTGGTCGTAAACACAACGCTATATAATATTATTATTTTAGGTAAGGCGTATAAACTATAATATGTAGGTAATAAGGTCGTAACTGTATAGAGAAACAATTTCAGGGTACAATGTTTTTTGTTTTTTTTTTTTAATTTATTAGGTATTTTTTTATGGGTAGGTATATAATATACCTATTATAGTTAAACGATATTTCTATAATATTATGAATTACAAACTCCGTTGCTGTTGTTGATGTGTAAATATATATTTTTCGCAAGTAAACTTTATTATTGTATAGAATATATATAATTAAGTGTAATTAAGTACAATTAAGTAATATATAATTAAGCCTTCCGAATCGATTCCGCCTCTTAATGAAAAATATTTAATATCATATCTATATTTATATATTTTCGCATCATCGCCGACGATCATTATTCGGTCTTTAATCGTTGCAGTAAATTTCCATTTCAAAGACAACGCAATCCCGCGGGTATCATCCGTTCGTCTATATTTATATATTATTATTATTATATGTTGTACGGCCCGCGTGATGACCCGACGATGACCAAGACGAGTGTGTCATCGCGACTGATGTCCAAGAAGAATGCGCTCCTGGCCTGAAAGTGACGATGACGACGGATTGTGCATAATAAATGAATTTCCACACGTTACGGCGTACGGTCCGCAGGGAAAACGACTACGCGACACGTTGCAGATGGACGTTGAAATATATTATTATTATTTTATCCGCAAACTACGGCGTAATGTATTGTAATATTTATAAAAAATATATGGAATATCCGAGCGATCGGGACGAATGACGGACAGACCTACACGGTATGACGAACTGATTGTCGACGTCGAGGATACGAATGAAAAATTTTAAACGACAACGGATAAGAATAATTTCATTCTATCTCTATGGTTTCAATCCGTAGATTGGTTTGTAGCCACCTTCCAGTCTTCTCTCTTATCCGCTCTTCTTTTCGTTTCCACATATGAATCACATCCTTGGGCATTTATTATATGTTGAATTAATTCTAATCTTGGTCTACCCTTACGGTTCTTTCCTTCTACATATAATCAATTTCAACAATCGTTGTAGTATTCGTGTCTCATAATATGGCCTATCCATTCGTTCCGTTTTCTGACTATGTTATTCCATAGTAAGCTTCCATCTGATATTTTTTCCAGTACTTCTACATTGGTTACTCCGTCCATCCAACTTATCTTTAGCTTCTATAGCACCACATTTCAAACGCTTCGAGTCTTCTTTTCTGTTGTTATTGTCCAGGTTTCACACCCGTAATTTCATTATAATATCATCATATAATGGCTCGAATGAAACGTGTCACGTTGCCAGAACGTGGTGTTAGGGTATACGAGACGATGGGGGAATAAGATCGCGTCACGAAAATAATTGAAATTTTTGTAAAATTTAAGCTATTCGTATATAACCGGTATTTGCAAATGGCGGAATTCGAGAACAACAAAGGTATAAATGACGTGTCGATGTAACGCGTGAACATAATACATAATAATATTATATAGAATAAGAAGAAGAACGAAGAAAAAAGAGAAAGAAATATAAAATTCCGATACGAAACGGACGAGAAAGAAACTGGCGAGGGAAACGATGGAATTAGCGAAAAGGAATACGAAAATGTCTCTTTGGTGATTTATTATTAAGAAGGCTGGCGTGTGCACTCGTGTTGTCAAGTGACTCGCGGTGACGCGGAAGTCTCGATCTTTTGTGAACAAGTCCTCCAAGATTCGATAGAGGTGACGGGGCCGAGGGGGAAGACTCGAAGTGAGCATTTTTAACGAAACTACATTATATTATGTATATATACGAATGAATGCAAACGAATAACGTCTCGCGATGAAGACGAGGACGGGATCTTTTTCTTTCCTCTCCAGCGCTCTTCTAAGTGAATCGTCTTTTATATAATCGTATATTCTAATAATAATAATAATACGAGTTGTATTGACTTGCGTTTCTATTTAAGCTGTTATTTTCTAGGATAGTCGTTAAATTCGTTATTTTTTCACGCTCTTCTATTTATTTTCGTAAAATCACACGCACGCTACAAGTTGTAGCTTCTCTTGATAAATATTACGCATCATAATATATATATATATATATATATTATACTCGTATATCAGTTGGTGGGGGTTAAAACCTCTGGAAGGATCTTGAGGAACATGGAGGCATATATATATATATATATATATAGGGATTATTAAGTCGCCAATAAATGGAAACATAAGTACAAAAAAATATTTCAAATATTACACGGTAGCTAAAAATATCAAAATGGGGCACACTAAATAAAAACTCAAATGAAACGTATAAATTTATTTATATTTTATAATAAAATACGAATAAATACAAAATAAAAATAATTTAATACGTGTTTAATACGTGAATAATGCGTAAATATCGTTATATTTCCGTTTGTAAAAATCTAAACTTACGAATTATTGTTAATTATTACAAACGGTTAAGTCGTTAAGTATCAATATAATCATAATGAGTTACGGCCGATATTTACAAGCCGGTATACACATTATATTTAAAATAATAATGTACATAACATTATATCGACACACGAGGGTTCGTTTTCACATTTGATTTCACATAAATCACGAAAACTCTTCACGCTCGCGTCGGTTTACGTGCCGTCACGCGCACGCTAAATATTATAATATAACATATATTATACACTCCGTATACACATTACGTGTATAATTATTATTATTATTATTATTATATATGTATATAGGTGTAGAAATAATTCTGAAACATTTTAATATATTATATTATACCTATTAAAATATATTATATTTTAGGTATAACTTTTTCCACTCGGGTCGTTCGGAAAACAATTCATCTCTCGTTACGTGTTAAATTAAACATTATTATAACACGCTGTTTCGCAGAATCGCCTCGTACTGAAATAATAATAATAATAATAATAATAATAATAATAATAATAATAATAATAACGTGACGATCGTGCGTATACTCGTATAATATTATATTAATTGAATACGCGTCCTAGGAGTTTTTCCTCTCGAGGTGAAATCGATATACAAATCTGTATACCCGTTATTATAATTATTATTACGAACAGATTTTCAAAACAGTCGCGTATATTTTTATTATTATCTCTTCGCGGATGACCCTCATACCGCCGTTTGCGTTTGATTTATCTGTACGATATACGAGTATATACGCGCTTTTCGTTATTTTTCGCTATCCGGCGACGAAACTTTGGTCGGTCGGCTGACCGTCGGACGCCGTCGTCGAAACACGCATTATTACATACAATATAATATTATATAAGCGACAAAGTTATACATACATGTATATATAATAACATATACGACGGACTTCCGGTGCACAACCGTATCGGTCTGCGTGCCCAACAACCGGAACAACATTACAAAAACCCGCCAAAAGTATACGAGAACGAATATTTATACATATATATAATATATATATTTCCTAATGAAATCATCTTCCTCTGGCCGAGATCCGAACGCGTACAATGACCACGTCCGTCCCGAAATGGTACGGCTTTTATCGTCGTGCTCGCAGTCGGCTTGGCAATTTTTCCGGACCGCCATTCCGTTGCCCACACATTTTAACATTTATATATATATATATATATATACATATAGCCTTTATCACACACACACGATGATATGATATTGTATTCGAATATTATAGTGTGTAAACATAATAATGTGATAAGACGAAATTATCAATGTGAATTTATATTTATTCTCTCTGTATATACGAACAGAGTATTATATATCCGAATCCTATGGAGAACAATGTAATACATTTACTATATACTGATGTATCTACGTACTACGCGTATACTGACTATCGTATATTATAATATTATTATAATATATACAATACAATTCGGTACCGCACAAATAATAATATTGTTTGCTGTGTCCAAAACGGGCGATTGTAAATTCCGCCCGAAGCGAGCAGGTAATAAAAATATTTATGGTAAATTCCGCCCGGAAAAATATCCAGGTCAAAAACGGTACATGTAAATTCCGCCCGTAAAAATATAGAGGTAAAATAAAAAACATGTAAATTCCGCCCGATTAAAAACGCTGCGGTTTTACCGCATCCGAATGTGCATCGTGTAAATGTTATATTATATATTATTAGGCCCGATGCACACGTGCAGTTTTTGCCGCAATCCAACTTGCATGCGTAGTATACTCGTATTCATATAAATCATTGATAAGTATATAAGATATATATTTTTTTTAATTGACTGATGAGTTTATGTTTTTTTCATATTTTAAATAATTTTTAAACATTATAATTATAAATTACTGATAACTGATAAGTATATAATATATTTTTTTTATTAAAACACATTATTATTATTGTTTTTTTCATATTTTAAATAATTTTATATTAATATTACTGATGACTGATATATATGTTTATTTATTTATAAATTTGTTAAATTAAATTGTTTTTTTCATATTTTAAATAATTTTATATTAATATTACTGATGACTGATATACATGTTTATTTATTTATAATTATGTCGTTATTAAACATTATTATTATAATTATGGAAACCGTTGAGTCTTGAGTACGTCTTACCCGTCTAGGTACATGTACTTGAAACCGCAACGTGCCGACCGTAACAACACCCACCTTGTCGCAGCGCTTAATCCTAGCGGCAAGCCGCAAAGAGGAAATCGTACCTACCTTTCACAAACCGCAACCGCAACCGCAATTAAATTTATTTAACCGGGGCGGAATTTACATGTACTTTTTTTGACCTGGATATTTTTACGGGCGGAATTTACATGTACCATTTTTTGACTGAAAATATTTAGGGACCAAATTTACCTTTTTTGGGCGGAATTTACTACCGCCCTCCAAAACGACCCCGAATAATATAACTTTCTATATTACATACATTTGTATTATACATTATACGATTTATGACTTTTCAAAGTGAAGAAATTATTGGACTGTAAATATGTAATTAATTATACGTTTTAGTCATCTAAAAAATTCAATTATAGGATTATTAAAGATAATATAATACGCGTTAAATACAGTTAAATTAGGGAACACAAAGGATAAAATTGAGGTAGGGGCAAAGTTAGGTGCCATAAATATGTATTTATAAAATTCAATGCCACGAATGTAACAAATTATGTTACGCAGGTCAAACAAAAAGAAATTTAGATATTAAGTTTAAAGAGCATTTTAGAAATATTAAAAATCAAGAAGGCGATAAATCTCTTGTTGCGGAACGCTTTTTTGAATATCAATCGTAATTCATAATATAAAATTGGTAAAATTAAAAAAAAAAAAATTAAATAGGTAATTATAAGAAATGTCTAAAAATAAAAACAATAATAATTTATTAAATTGGGACTCGAGTCCATTACAAAACTCATTATTAAAATCAATGTAAACCAATGGCAACAACACATAGAAGTATACGATTTACATGTTTTATAGTGGGGTCACATAAGAATGTTATATAGTAGCATAAGGTGATCGGTACGCCCTGAAGATGACAACGTTGTTGTTGAAATATGTTTAAGTATGATTTTTGTGATTTATATAAGATTTTAATAAAATATTTTAATATAAATAGGTCAAGGCAAAAATCAATCGGTCGATTGGAAGGTAGAGTTTATTTCCCGGATATAACGCTCAAAAGACTTAGGTGCAATATTTATTATTAGTATCGCCAAAACATCATCATATTGTTACACGATAGGTACACGGTTTAAATATACGTTTTATTAAATCGTATATACGATCAAAATATTATATGTTACCTATATTATTCGTATAGGTATGTCGTTTTCGTGGCATTTTACTTATACATAAATTTATGAACTATATACATTATCGTATTCTGTAATATCGTGTTTTCAGTTTGATTAACAATTTCCGTCATGATAATTTCAAGAATTTACAAGTCGAGATTCAAAATTGTTATACATACCTACCTATATAAATTATGCGTAATACGTGAATGTATATTACATGTATATAGTCTGTCTAACTCAATTATTGTAATATATTATTATAAATTATAACCTAATACGCTCGTATGATAATAATAATAATAATTACAGTCGTGATGTGTGTCACTCCGTAAAATTGGCGTTAATGCGTTTTTGCAGGAAACCGTCACCGCAAGAGACACGTGTGTAGACATCACGTTATACACCTATACATATAATATCATTTCACGTGCAACGTGTAGTCGTCAAACCGCGATGCATAATACAGAACTATATAGGAATAATTTTATTAAATTTTTATAAATTTCGCGTCAGAAAAACCAAATTATAACAAAACTTCCAAACAAAGTGTGCGTATATCATTACGTAATCTTAGTCCCTTTCGATTTTGTAAAATTAAATTATCTCCCCCATATACAAAAAGCGTAACAAAAAAATTTGAAATTTTTTTAATATTTATTATTATTATTATTATTATTATTATTATTATTATTGTTATTGTTAGAGTAGAGAAGATATAATGTATATATTATAATGTGCTCGTATAGGTACTCCGGCGGCGTGAAATAAGTTGAAAACATTGCATGAAAACAGCCGCCTTTTGCTCGTTGCGTATTATAATATTTTATTATATCATCAAAAACAATATAATTTATAAGTACGTAAACAACGGATACAAACGAATGTCAAAGAGTAATAATAATAATAATAATAATAATTTTATACAATAAGATTTGGTTTACGGTTTGTTAATGCATAATATTATAATAATTGTACACACAGTGATGATTTTCATGTTTGATCAAAAATGTAAAATTTTCGTACTACGAAAATGTTCTGATCGTAATAATAAATTATGTAATTCACTCGGTGAAATAATCTTTTTCAAAACATAAAAAAAATAATAATAATGAATTGCGGCCATCGTATTCGGACGACCGCGTTTTTTTTATTCCGTCGCCAACCGTTGTTTTTGCAGACTTGCCAAAAAATCGTGACGCTCTCGTGCGCATGTGCGGATATCATAATATCTGCTAGGTATATTATACTGCGAAAATGGCGCGTGTCAAACAATCGTATGTTATATATATATATTTTTTTTTTAGTAAACTATAAATAGCAGAAATTTATTCGACCGTTTCGTTTATCAAATTTTTCAAACGAGAGTGCCAATCGGAAGGGTCGGTTTTTGGTAAATTTTCGTTCAAATACGAATGAATTATAGAATAATATAATATATGATTATTTAAAATAAATCGTAACCGTAACTATATATAATATATTATCATAATAAATTGGTCACGGACAGTTCGAGCGAAAATTACGTCCATCGGGCGCCTCTTTATACATTTATATATTCCAAGAGAGGAAAGGACGTCATAAAACACGTACACTAACCCCCCATCAAACCCTGTTAAATCTCGAGTGACGTATATATACTTGTGATAATAAAATAACAACTATAAACCGGAAACGCTTTTAACGGGACAGCGGTCGCGGACGTGGCATACATGTAAATGTATATGACGTCATAATATTCCATTATTCCGTTTGTGCTTAAAAACAATATTATCGTTATATTATATACCTAACCGTTTACGCGTATTTTATAATTTACGCAGAAAATAAAAATAAATTGTAGGTACTTACTAAATCTTGAGCATTGCATTTAACAATAATAATTTATCGTTGGACAATATTTTGAACACGGGCTAAATTTTATCGTATATTAAATAAATATATGCATATTAAAAAGCAATAAAATGACCAAATAATGCTAAAAATGCAAAATAAAATTTGTAGCTTTGAAACCCTCGTTATACGAAACTAATTATGTACTTAGAAAGCATATAATGCGTAAAATCAATCAAAAAAATATGCACTTTGCATTGAAATCCTGGTTCTAATTATAATAATATATTATTGGGGTTTAGTCATAATAATAATACGTGTCCGCGTAAACAACAGCAATACCTCGTCCTAATAACCTGCGCAGATTCCATCCCCTCGTCGAGTGGTGAATTGGATATATTATATTATATTATGTATATATAGGTACATACCGCAGGAAACGGATCGCGAATTTCACTGCCCGCGGGAACGATATTGGTATAATATTTAATCCTTTCCGCCAATTTATTACCCTCCCTCGTGTGACGAGGTAGAAAAATTTCCCCTCGCGTCGGTCACAGATCGCCCGACGGCTTCCAATACCTATACATATACATTATAATATTACATCCGCTTTTATGATAACGCGCGTGCGCACCACCGGAAACATATTGCGAACGATATTACTGCAATGTTAGTACCTATAATATGTTACCACGTATAAACCGTGGTATACGACCGGTATAACCTAACCTGCGCGGACAGATAGTCGCGGCTATTTTGTTTTTAATTTATACCCATCATATTCTTTCATAGGACATCATATTATATTTTATCCGTTTCTCTCGGTTCGTTCTCATACCCAGTATTCATCATACGTCATTCTTCAGCTTTTCTTTGCTGCAGCATGCAGCTGTTAGCACAGACCCCGTTTCGAAGAATTCGGAAGTTTAACGTTTCAACGCGCGCGGTATACATTTCGCTCGGTTACACAAAACCCCCAGGAATGTGAAATCCATCACACTCGATCAACGCAGTATTAAATTATAATAGTTTCACGAAATAATATTGTATACAGAAGGAAACACTGCGCTATAATAATAACGGTCCGACAGTTTTTTGTTATTTCATTTGGACTGGGCATAGAAAATTTTCCCTTTTCTACACAATGTAACTGACCCCGAGTCCCTATTACCATCATAATATACGTTCTTTAAAATATACCAAAAAAAATAACGAGATCTCTATATAGTCGTATACGACTAGACTGCAAATAAGCCAAGTAAAACGTCTATTTTTATTTTTATTTAAGTATAGTACTACCGGAAACTATGAAAACCTATAAATTCGTTTAAATAATTACTGCGATTTAACCGATTTATCAACAAAATGTATTAGATTTAATAGCAACTAATCGTGTTTTTGGGCGATCCTAAGTTATTTCAAAAGAGCTCATTCCTTCTGTACACATTTATACATGTGGTATATTAAAAATACCCCGAATACGCGTGTTATCAAAGCGAAATATGAACATTTAATGATAATATGCGTATAATATTAACAGACTATATAATATTATATACGATGCTAACCGCACGGCCCACGACTCGGCAAAATCGAAATTTACTCCCGATAATTAATAAAATATATATACTCGTATAATGTAATTTCGCACAATATTTAGTAGGTATATGTAATATAATAATATATTATATGACCAGAAGACCTTTCTTGCTACCACATCAAAGTGTGGCGGATGAGTTTTTAATCGAGTTCCCGAGTCTGCCGACCGCAACGCGCAGAAAGGATCTAGGAAACGTCGTCCTGCGCCTGCTGTCTCAGTCTCATTAGGCTAATTATTATACGAAGTCGCGTGTATTATTAAATTATATCGCGTAATGTAAAATCCTGTAACGACGCCAACATGGCCGTTGCCCGACGTTCTATTTACAATAACCGTCGTAAATCATTATTATTATTATTATTATTACGTACATAAATACGTGTAAATATTATAATATTATTTATTGGTCGCCGGAAAATAATATTTTTTTTATATAATATGTAATACGCGTAGCCGTCCGGGCAGTATATGTTATACATATAATATAAACACGCGCGTGTCTCGAACCGCTTTCGGTTTATACCGGTATACCTCGTTCGTGGTTATTGGTTAAATGTGTATAGGTACGTACCGCGGATACCGCATTGGTCGAGTCCTGCATCATGCGTATACATCATATTATACACTGTATTATACTTGCTGTCCATACGATTCTATAATTCTATATTATATATGTATGTGTCTATATATTATTTATATATAATACAGACACGGTATAAAATATACGCGAGTGTTGATGTCAGAACCAGGCTATAGCGATTTTCATTTTTCGCCCCAACGCTGCACCCTCCGATTTCACCGATGCGAAATACCTCGCAATATTATATAAATATAATATTATGTTTCGCCGGATGAAATATGTCAATTCGACCAGTGGGCGGCATAGACTATATATACGCTCGATACGTATATATAATAATATATTATACCATAAACGTGGTATATAATAGGTACCTACCTATATTATATAATAATGGTTTCGTGAAAAACGTTAATAATAATAATAATATAACAGCTATAGTGCCGTTATAAGGTATATTTACGTATACCGTGTATACGGAGTGTTCAAAAAGTTCGATTTTTCACGGTTTTCTGACGATTAAAATGAAATTTACAAATTTTAACCAATATTGTAATAACATTATTATACATTGAATCAAAAAACGATCGTGATAGAAAACGCGATATGCCGCGCTTTTCAATAAGAACCGTCAGTTGTATACAAGTAATAATAATATATGTTACTCGCAGGATCGCTGTGTATATAAATACGGTGTACGCCGGCCACGTGTAATATAATAATAATAATAAATACGTATACAAAGTCTTCGGGAGGGAAAAAAAATCACGCGAAGGCAGCGCGTACTCGCGAAAATACAGTTTCCCGCTGTTCCGGAAATTAGAAACGGGCAGGTCTTCGAGGGGGGTACATAAAAGAGCAAAGGGCTTTTTCTCGGCGAACGCGCGCGCACCCTTCGCCGGGCTTCCGACACACGACGACGCGACTTTTCTTTATTTACGCGCCAACCCTCGCGTCCACTGTCGTTCCTATATATTGAACGTAGCATTATTATTATTATTATTATTTATTTATTATTATTATTATTTATTTATTATTATTATTATTATTATTATTTATTTATTATTATTATTATTTATTATTATTATTAAACGTCGCAAAAGTCGGTTATATCGGACAAACGTTACGCAGAAAACAATAATTTATCGCAGCTCTTTGACGTTGTTTCTATACACAATATTATATTCGTTAACGTTATAATATTAAAATTCGATAAAATTCCGTCTAACAAATAATATAATATAACAAGGGGTTTCTAAAACGCGCACAATTTAAAAAAAATATATATATATATATAGTATAAACATATTATTACGACGTGATGCGCCACCCGGTGGTTATATATTATAGTGTTTATGTTAAAGTCCATTTAAGAATGTAATAACAGTCGGTTTTTGGCCGCTGTAAATCTCGTATAATATGTAACACGTACTCTTATTATACAGAGTGATCGGAAAGTAGAACGTCGGGTTACATTAATATATATTAGTTATTACATTATGTAATTTACATATATCTATATTATAAATCGTTTTATTTCATTATAATCGCGTCGGAAACGTCACGATTCGTTGAAATTTAACTCGTTTTACACCATAATATAAAATTATTATTTTCGTATATTATAACCGAACGAATTTCCCGTCACTCTGTACGCACGTGTCTTCGTTTTTTCTTTTTTTTTTTTTTTTTTTGTCGCGCCACGGATTCTTGTACGAGTACCCATATAATATACTCGTATCGTACACATCATGACCGACGGTTACATCTGCGTTACACCGAGTAAATTATTATACATATTATTTAATATATACGGTGAACACATCGTATTAATACGGCACTTCGTTAAAAATAATAAGGGTCGAACTCCTCCCGACCGTATAATATTACGTGCTCGTATATGATATGGTCGTTCGTGCGTCTGCAGCAGCTGTCCTCGCCGACACGGAATTCGTTGGAAGTTTCGGTCACCGCCACTTGATTTATCGACCTAATAATATAATGCGTACCAATGTATAATATATAGTAGGTATATACCTACCGAAGGACGGCCAAAACGGTCAATTTAAAAGTCGATCGTTATTACTTCTCTGGAATTTATTTTCACACACGCACATTTTTTGGTACGGACGATAAGTCACGAACGTCTCAAAAATGATTAATAATAATTGTAAATTATTTTTTTCGCCCGTGAAAGTCGATATTATATTCAATGGAAAAATATATGTCATTCCTTATGGTATATACCCGGTATTTACCAAACAAGTTTGATCATCCCTCATGTATATATAGTTTAGGCCGTGTGGTATGGTCTCTGTAATGTAATCAAAATAAATGTAGGTATAATAATATTGAAATTAAAAACTTGGGTGTTTCGAGTTGTTTAAATCTTCCCTCGAACAATATACGGCGTGCGTATTATACTTATAATACGTATTTAGAGTTCTGTTTTCCTCTTAGCAAAGTTTTTCCCTTAAAATTTTCTCTGAGTAAATGATGGTGGTGATGCGGGAAAATGTGTCAAGTTGTCAAGGCAGCGTATTTTAGAGAAAAAATCCGTCTACCGCCTTCTCATATATTATGTGTATATATATAATTTAATATATTGCTCGGGCGTTAAATTCGAGATGAAAGGGAATAATAGTTTCAAAGGTCTAAAACCAAAGGTATGTAACACGCGTGACGAGACGTCACGACTCCCATATTATATCATTTATGAAATTCTTTCCTTTCCTTTCGATTCAAACCTAATTCGCCAAATTATTGTAATGCAATGTTATTATACAGTTTATTTTTGTTAAATAATAATTAATCGATATCGTTATAAATTTATAATATATTCGCCCACGTAAATGGTGTCAAAAATAAATTAAAAATAAATATTTAATTTAATAAATTGAAAATTGTAAATTGTAATTGTATTAATATCGACAATTCGCTTATATTATTATGACTACGGTATAGCCCTTCGTCCTTTGCATATGGGACATTTGGCCTGCGGATGATTCGATTTATTATATCGGATAATATATTATATATAGTGTTAAAATATAAAAATAACCAGATGTGTGATGGATTGCAGGTCTTTTAGTTGCTGAACATTTTAAAATAATAATTAAAAATAAAGAGTCGCCGAATAGTATATAATATAAAAATTTCACGCGCGGTAATGCGATAACATATTTTTTTATTATCATTATCATAGACGAAATGTAATAATCTGAAATCCGATCGAATCGTAATAATAATAATAATAATAATATGCTCGTGACTACAATAATACTCGTAATAATAATAATAATATATTAATATTATATAGAATGTGGTAGTGATAAATGACTCTCGCTCGCTATAATAATATATTCTTGACGTTAATTAGTAATATGTTACTTAATATATTTTTATAATTTATAATACACGACGGAGACACATGCGGACGAAACGTACGAGGATAATAACATTATAAAGGAACCAGGCCGAGACGTTCGACATTTCCGAATAATAATAATAATAATAATTATTAAATTATTATTATTATTATTGCGTGTTCTACAACACGTGTGGGTCGATATACAAAAATAATTACAACATGTTTTATGTATATGTATAAGTGCATGTTTTAAAATTTTCTTCTCTCACTCTCACTCTTTCTCTCTCTCACTGTTGTTCTCTCTTTGGCTTCTTACAGAATATATTACAGCCAATTATAGGCGTATGTTTTATTATTCTTATAATATCACGTTTGGGCTGAGAAAACGACCGACTTCAATAATTAGTTGTCTTTTATTTTTCATCTTTGTGGGTGTTATCATATTGAGTATAGTATAATGATATATTTTATAATCAAAGCGTTTATTAAACCTCTATGGAATCCGAAATTGTAAATTTTATAAGTGTTATACGTTAAATTAATTATGATATTATCATATATTCTTATTATATAATTATATTCTCAAAAATAGATTCGAAAATTTATATGCTATATCGATGATATTGCCAAATATAAAAGAGAATAATAATACAATAATAATGACAAAATTAGGTAAAATTCGTTGTCTAATAAAGTGATAATTATTATTATTAAATATCAATTAAAAAATAACGATAATTAGATAATCAGTAATTTTCTTATATTATGTAGTTAACTTGTTTTATAAAGATCACGTTATAAACTTTTGATAAACGACAGAGATTCCGGACCATATTATGATGTTGTTTGATCGCTCGCTATACCTATGTCCGAAGAAGAGAAAAATAATATATACATATATTAATGTAAATGCACTATGAATCATATTTAAATAAAAATTGGCGAATTTTCAATCGATTTTTCTCTTCTGAGTCCTCCGTGTATACCTACGAAATACGAATATAATAATATTAAGTTTTAATTTTTTTCGCGAGCGATCTGCACCAAAATCACGTCTGTTTTAAAGACCTATATACAATTAATATTATATATTCGCTTATAATTAACGGTCCTGCTCTTTCATCCAATTTATGGCGGCAATCAAAGGACCTAATATTATAATGATATTATTATGAAAGGAAAAAATATCTACCCCTGACTATAAAAACTTAATAATTATAATAAAGAATCGGAAAATCCGGTGATGAATTATTGCAATTAAAACGTCTTTATAAAATATAATAAGGGATCCTTAAAAAAAAAAATAATAAGACGAAAGGTGTGGCGAATTCGAATGTTTAATATTTTACACTCTATCTCTATTTTCGGTTTTTTATACTGTGTTATTTTTTATTTTTATTTTTACTATCTCAAATCGATAATAAACATAATTTATTGATTTTATAATATTTATAATATTTAAATGTAATCGCGGTACGGTAACTTTTCGTGACGATTGATAATTTAACATGAGTTATGGCATTGTGTACGTTATATAAAGGATTTTTCCGGCTTTTGTTATTTCAATTTATAAACTAATTTCCGAGAGTTATTAATAGAATGACCATCGCGTTGGTAGAAATTAAATACCTACTAATGATTTATAAGTCGGACAAAAGAAACATAATTTTATTATTATTTTGGGACTTAATAATTTTTCTCTCTCCCTTTCCGGATGGCGGTTATAAAATATTATACGAACTCTTTTGTGCGCAATTTTTCTTTGTTTTTTTTTTTTTTTCAGCAAAATGAAGAACAAGTCTGCAACTAATTGCATTTTGGAGTCGTTCCATATGCTGTAACAGAGTATATATAGTATCATTTACGACGCCGGACACCCTGTGACCCTGTGAATACCTGCAGCTCCCGAGTAGTCCGAGGGATATCCGCGGCTATACGTACTTTAATTTTGCACCCTCGTTCTATTTCATTTATTTTATTTTTTCGCTCTCTCCCTAATAACGCCTACGCCACTTGATGACAGTCACCTAAATTATACCGTGGTAAATCGACAATCTCCCTCCACAATCTCCTCGTCCGGAAACGTGTCAAATCCAGCTAACGTGTAGTCGCCTACTTCCGGCGTCGTGTTTTTTTTTTCACTTTCGAACCTGTATAATAATAACTATATATATACATCACTCTACTCGCATTTTTATCGATTCATCACGGTTTCGCGATGAAATTATTATACCACGCTATTTCGAAAAGTTGATGATCATATCGACAAATATACACGCGAACTGTGTGTTATTGATGAAAAGACGACACCACGCGTTTAATCGTTGCCAGATGAAACAACAATAACTAGTCGTTTCGCGTATTATTATAATGATATATGAACTCTGGATACGATTATAATAATAATCATCTCCCTCTGTATTCTGTGTGGAGTGTATATTATATATAGGTAGGTACATTGTCGGTTCGAACGACCGACGATGGAGGTATAATATCAAAATATTAATTTTCCATTTTATATTATCCAAAAACGACACAGCTACTCGTATATATATATATATAATATTATATATGATTTACGAGATGTGTGCCCATTATTATAATGTGATATTATACCTGCTCCGCATGCTCTTATATTATAAAATATTATATTATAGTGTTATATAACGTATATATGCGGTTTTTCGCGAGACGAGGGTCGGTGTCGTCGTCGGACAATAGCCCTGCAGCAGAACGGTGCACATATTATTATTATTATTATTATTATTATTATTATTATTATTATTATTA
>JAIUCT010000024.1:3286564-3296704 GCA_021307375.1 Tetraneura akinire
TATTATTATTATTATTATTATTATTATTATTATTATTATTATTATTATTATTATTATTATTCTTATTATTATTATTATTATTATTATACGATGACAGACGACGACGAATAATAATAATTACTCACTGGCCGGAATCGTGTCGTTTTGCGGAAATCTCGGGGCGAGTGGGGGTGGTGGAGTTATTATTCTAGGGTCGTGTGTACGCACAGAAATGTATTCATGCGTCATATTATATTATAATATTATACTTATATATATATATATAATATGTATAGGTAAGTATACATGCACGCACACAGTATTATTATTATATAGCGTGTGATGCAAAGGGGTGAAGTGTGGTATAACAGCCATCGTGTATATGTTATATAGTGTCTGCAGGGGCCGTTGCGATTTGACGCGAACAGTGTTGTACTCATATTATATTATAGTGCGAGTCTCTTTTGTGTTTGACGATTGAATATAATAATAATAATAATAATATAATAATATTCGTTTTGAGTGTGCGCGATAAAAATGCTATTATATACAGGGTAGACGCGTGATTTTTCTATTTTTTTTTTTCCTAGTAAAAATTCAAAACCGTTTTGTAGGTCCGAATATGTACATAATAATATCGAATATTATAGGGGCGTGATAGTGTGAAACGCGATAGTCGTCTCACGCGTTATGGCTGTCGCGAACTTTCAACGACTGACTATACGAAAAATATAAAATATGTGTTATGGAAAAAAACAGGCACGACTATCGAGGCGTTATTTTTCTCAACTGTGGCTTATTCTTGTACTTAACGTTATCAATCATTGTGATAATAGGCGGTAATCAAAGCTCATTGAATATTTCTTTTCTCTCCCCCCCCCCTTGTGTAGTCACTCTTCATATTGCAAATCGTTAAGTCTATTTATACATTTTTTCGATAACTATATACGTATATTTATTATATCTGACTATTATGGATAAATAACGGCGGATTCGAACGTTATACGATATACGTCGTAAAAGAAGAAAAGCTAGAAAACGTTGCATTTTTTCGTATACCGACGACGGGCCGTCGTTTATATATTCGATCGTATATTTTTTGCACGCAATCGACAAACAACACGACCGAGGATTTATGTTGGCGTATAATTTTAGAGCATACCTCGGTCGGAAACCGCAATCGATAATAATTATCCTTTACAAGTGCACTGTATTTTATTCCGGACGCATACCGCACATATTATATATATATATATATATATATATCGTATATATACGCGTCATACGCACATCCTTTGGGTCGTACGATTTCAAATACCGGTCACGAACTATTTATTTATTTTTATTTTTTTTCTCTCTCTCTTTTATAACATATATAGGTACATATATATATAGGTACATAATATAAACCTAGTCTTTTTTCTCTCGTAAAGTACGGGATCGGCAAACACCTTGCTCGCGTTTATTCATTAATGCGCGTACGGACGGTCGTCATTACCGCGAATCGCCTCATCCCTTATAATATATCGTATCTTATATTTTTATTTTTTTTTTCATATAGTGTCTATGGTTCCGAATCTCAAAACTTTATACTCGATAAGTATATTTTATATTCAGTACTACTATTATTTATGATATCTTTTCATCGATTTTATCGGTATAACATCGAATATTTTATCATAATTATGTAGGTATACCTTATGGTTTAACCAGATTGTTGTTAAACATATATCGTATTATTATTATTACCGATAATACCGCTTCGGTCACTGTTTAAAATACACAGTCGACACTATACACAATTTAATAATATATGGTGATCAGAGGGAATAATTGGATCAATAACGAAATGGAAACCCGCGACACAAAGAGACCTCGAGGACGTCCTAGACAGAGATGGGTAGATAGAGTACAAGAAGATTTGAAACTCCTGAATGTAAGGAACGCAAAAGAATGTGCAATTGATAAAGAGAGATGGAGACAGTATGTTGCTGCGGTGATGGACTTTAAAGACCTGTAAAAGCACAAAAGAATTTATACGCTTTAGAATGATATTAAGTCGATAGTTTCTGTCCAGATGACGACGTGACGATTAAACGTCACTGAGAATGACTGAAGAGCGCGTTTTAGAATCAACCGGGAGGATGAATACGAGGACGGTTCCGGAAAGACCCTTCGCATGCCCCTGTACCGTCCTGATAACGATATTACAATATAATATTATAATAATTGCGTGCTTTCCCGTCGTTAGTTCGCCCAGCGTAAACGCCATATTATTATTTCATGTATAATATTATAATATTTAAGTATAAGAGCCCGAGTCTCGCAGATGACGGACGACAGAATAACGAACTCGGCTCCTTCGAACCATCATCAATTCATCATAATCGTCCTGTATACACGATCCGTATCGTGTTATATTGCGATAATATAATAACAACACTGTATATTATATAATGATATTACCATAATAATATTATTGTCGGTACTTGTCATTCGGATGTCGTTGTTTCGACTATAGGAGACAATGAACTCATTATTATATATTATATTAGGTATAACGCGTTTTGATTTCGAGTCGTTATGCGCGATCTTATGCCGAAAATTTTTTAACTCGTATCATTATCATATTCGTATTGTACGTTTATTTGTATGGACAAATATACTGGAAAAAATGATAAACATAATATACATAATTGAATGAAAAATACATAAAAGATAGTTTGTTGCGAGTTCGAAACAACGTTAAAAATTAAATATAAAAGTTTAAATTCAATGAAAAAATATTAAAGAAGTTTTATATATTATAAAAAAAAAAAAGGTTACGATGCCAAACAAAAAAGTTGATATTATCGTTTTCATTAGTTAAATTAGTCGACGTTTGTGATATAAACTATACATAAACATTTCATTATAATTGACCAAAGAGTTTAGATATAATATATTATAATATATAACTATACATAATTTTATGATAGAATATTGTTCATATTTTTATAAGTTTAAAAAAAATTGCCCAGAGTTTTACAAAGGTTTTATCTTTGCTCTATATCGTTACGAATCTAAAAGAATCGTTTAAATTCACTTTTATAAACATATAATATTAATTATAGTTTTATAGTATTATAAAATAAAAATTAAAAAGGAAAATGAAATATTTTTATAAATAAATACTATAATATTCTCGTAATAAGACGAATAATTAAAAATACTTTATTTATAATTTTTTATCAGTATCAAATACGTAATATTATTTTAATGAAATATAAAGATATTTTTATTTTTATAAAATAATATTTATATATATATATATATACTACATAGCCGATTAATTATCGTACTAATTAATATTTGAACAAGTTCTGAAGTTTTTACAAGAATGTCTCTTTTATAACTTTTGTGAATCGTAAAAGTAAAACTAAAAGAGATTACAAAAATAAATAATGCGATAATACGTTTTCATCGGCTTCGTATATTAAAATAATAATAACGTTGTGTATGTATGAGTATAATTCTGTATAAACCACAAAATATAGTTTTTATGATTGCGAATTCTTTTATAAGACACGAAATGAATGAATTAATACAATAATAATATATTTGGCGAAATGTTCAATAAGTAAATTTTGTTCATTTACATTAAACATAATAAATTGCGATAGGTATAAGGGTTTGTTTCGTTTTATTCGCTAAAAACGCTATATAATATTATAATAATATAGCTATAGTAGAATACCATATAATATCGTATATGTACAATGTATATACATTCGGATGAGTTATAATCAGCAGACATTTTTGTTTTGAAAAAGAATAAAACGGATTCTATGAAGATTGATAATATAATATTTAGCTCTTTTGTAATTATATATGCAAATACGGTATACCTATCTGTTATTGTTATAAATATTATAGTTGTATAATAATTTGAACTATTTCCTATATAATTCTCTGCAGGAGAAACGCGGTGAAATAAAAATGAATATAATTCGTTTTATAAACTTCTTGGTAACTTTATACATTGTCCTAACCGGGTTTCGGGTATCGTGCATAATGTATACCGGGGTTGTATGTACAGTGCAATAGTAAGTATATATACATATAGTGACTGTAGAATTACTGCAGTATTTAGTATAATATATATATATAGATATATAATTTCGAACGTTTTCCCGGAGGGTCCGAACTAAAATGAGTTTTTGTGTACAATGCACGTGTATTATATATTAACTTTTAACAAAGTATATATACACAACATGTTATGTATAATATAGTATATAATATGTGTGTATTTACGAGACCGTGTCTTATTCATGTCTGGATGTCATGAACAAAATCGTTTGGCGTGCTTTATGAACGTGGGACCAAAAAGGTATGAAGAAATTCTCTCACATTTCACGTGAGTGTCAATTTAATCCGCAGACGACGTAAAGTTTTCTCTTTCATATATTTCCATATACTTTCGTCAGTATGTACAATGAAAAACATCTCAATTTTATGCGTATTTTTTTTTTTTTTTTTTTTAATATTCTAACATTCCTTCCAACACCGCAATATTCACGAACCCAGTGCGGATACGTGTAAAACTTTATTAAAAACTCGCGCAATTTGTCTTGACCACGCGCGGGTTTGAATTTTAGGTTATATTAGAATAAATATTATCATTGCCAACCCCACGCGTTTCGTTGTGCGATATTGCTACGGTATCGGACAATATATAGTATAATATTATTGGTTTACTTACGCGAAATTTTAGTATACTCGTAGGCAGAGAAGACAAACAAATAGTTATATGGTACCTATGACAAAACGGTCACTATACCAACGTTCAATATACTATTATGAACCGCGCGCGGTAATATATCGTATACCGCAAACGGTTTAACCTTTAAAAGTTATTTTCCCGTCTATACCGACGTCAATGTTCGTTTATTTATTTATTATTTTAAAGTATACGCAAATGGAAAAAAATAAATACATTATATGCTACGAATGATTGTGATGACCCTCCGCAGTGATGGTCACATTCGTGGAGGGGGGTCTTGAATTATTCATCGTCTCGCGAAGTCGCGACGACGTGTCTGTCGTCGCCGTTTAAGAATTCCGCGCGCGTTCGCACGGAAAACGAACGATCGGATATATATAATAATATAATATATTATTGTAATAAGCTAGCAAGCTGGCAATAATTTCAGAGATAAATAATAAACGATGCGAAACTTACGGTTTTTCTATTTCCATAAAAAAAAAAAAAAAAAATTAAATTGCGTTTCGCACGCTGACCCCAACACGCGGCGTGTTCTAAAAACATTCGCCGCAGGAGTTTCCAAACTGTGTGCAGGGAAGAGTTTAAGTTAAATTGCAATCATGTAATCGCGAAGTGAAGGGAGAAAAAGATCATAGTCGGGTCGATAAATATTATATCCAGTAAAGATCACAATAACGTTTAAAAATCTTTAAAATCGATAATATATTGTTAAAAGTTCGTAAACCTTTATACGATATTATATTATTATTGTCGACCGTATTGTTTTATGATATTCCTCGGCCGGTTAGTGTGTTATACGCAGCAACCATGGTATTATAGTGGTGTATTATTTTTTAAATTCCCGTATAATAATACTGCTATCAGAATAATTCTCGATACAATATAACGGCTGGACGTCTCCCGCAAAATAGCGATGATATTGTCCGCGCGCGCCGCCGTCGCCGGATCGATTTATGCTCCCGTCATCGTTACCCATAATAATAATATTATACACGCCACCGTATACGATATACGTCCACGTATCTCTATCCAAAGTCGTTACCACTACCGCGGTATATCTGGTTATCTCATCAATATGCTCTGAAATCTTCACGGTTGTTAACATAAACATATACGAGTATTATTATATTATTGTATACTGAAACAATACGCGCTGCACAAACGATTCGGTAAATTTACGTCCGCGACGTATTCCTCCGACCGGTAGTCAAAGCGATAAACTTACGAGAAATGAAAAGTACATACCTGTATTATTATTATATAGAGGTACCTCTGTTTATACATAAAATTTAATTCTATTGTGGCATCACGGAAGAGACGGCAGAATTTTTTTTCATTTCTACCTCTATTATTCGCATTACGGTCATAAAGTTCGCTTATAATGGAATGACAAAACTATCGTATTATTTTATATAATATTTATCATGATAAAGATAATATGATAAAGATATTATGCGTTTTATCACGTTTTCGTGTGTCCGTATGTTATACAGTGACGATACGAAACGAATTCACCAAATTTGACAATTAGGTTAATAATTATGGAAGTATAGATAAAATGCATTTTATGCCCTTATTAATTATATGCTGACGGCGAATTTCGCTCCTAGAAGAATATTATACGAATATATAATATGGCGGCAATTTTAATGTCAAACACATCACGACATTATTAGAAGATATACCTATTTATACTTGGTATAAAATATATATAATATTAATAATTTATGTTAAAAACACACGTTTAAGGGGAAAGGGGAAAGGGGAAGTATAAAATTAAAGTAGAATTTTATAATATTTTCCGTAGATAAGAGTCGAGAAACAAATACAATTTTTCTGTACCTGTGGAAAAAAAATATATATAATATATATATATACACATCGTCTTAACCTATAAATATTATAATTAGTATTATGATTCGAAAGCTCGACTATATTATAAATTATAACCTCAATAATAATCGCTGAACTTATACCGTGTTACAGAGAGTCGGTTGTAAAATTATTAATTATTTTTTTTTTATTCTAATAGTTTACAATTCGCTTTGAAACGCGCATAATTATACTTTATTATAGGTTATAATACTTATAATAATAACATGTATACAATACGCGTTTGATGTGCGTGTAGTTACTATAATTACGCCATATTATATTTTAATATGTTTTATAATTAATATGGGGCGAAAAGCGCGTTTTTATAAACGAAACTCGCGGAATCGAAAAGTCGTATTTCGAGTGGGGTACCGTATTTACACGCCGCCGTGTTTCGCGTGTTCTCGTTCGTATTAATATTAAATGTTTTATTCGAGGAAATCTACGATTTTTCTCTCTTTGCGATTTATAATAATTATTACAATAATATAATATTTTATAAACCGTAATACGACGTATATTATCAATAGAACCGCAAACGTACGCATTACATACGCGTGTGGTTTTGATAAAAAAAAAAAAAAAAAAAATTATATTTCAATTAGAAATTTGTTTTCCCATATACTTTTATTAACCCATCGTTGCTCGATTTCCTCTCCCTCTCTCACTACCCCTCGGAGTGTGGTACCGTGGTACCGCGGTACATACGCTATATCTTTTTCTCTTCCATTTCTCTATATAATATAAATACTCTATGGCGTACTCTTATAATATATATATTATATTATATTTCTCTTCGTCCGTGCAGTGTATATACACACGCGAAAGGATAAAAATAAAAGACTATATGTTCCGCATACCCTTTTAATATCGTGTAATACCTATACGTTCGTGTAATATTAAATACGCCCGTGTACACTGTACACATGACGTCACATCTGCGCTTTGCGGATTCGCGGCATGAAAACGGATATAATATACGTAACTGCAGCGGCCGCGTGGTGTTTGCGTTTTTTTCCCTCCCCCCGTATATTATAATATATATATATATATAGCCACTATTATACAGGAGTACTCCGTATATATACCATTACCACGGTATGTACGCGCAAACACACTCATAGACATCGTATATACATATTATACTATACCACGGTATACAGCATTGTATATAATATATAGGCACTGCCCCGCGGGAGCCCACGCGCTCGTATTGATTTTCTCCCGGTCGTTATCAACTTTTACTCTTCTCCTTCCGTCCGTACCGTAAGCTCTCTCACTCACTCTCGCTCGTTCGCCATCGAACCCAACCATCCCCCAAACGCTATCCTTTTCTGACCCTCTTATTCTTTGTCCGTGTGTGTGTGTGTATTTATTGTGCTCTTTCTCTCTGCCTCTCTTTCTCCACTCTTATTGGTCTTTCTATCTCATTCACTTTGGCAACCGATTAATTGATATTGTTTACCGCGCGTTAGTGTGTGTGTACGTGTGTGTATACGTGAACACTCAAAAACGTTTTCCCTTTTGTCGAGTATTATATTTTATATATATATAGAGGTACCTATAGACCACTGACCGGACTGGACCCTGCCGTCCCTGTCTGCCTCGGATTCTGTTGTACGCCCGTATAATTTATTATATTATATTTTGGTATACACTCATATTCGCGATGATCAGTAAATCCGTCATCGTTTTTATTATCATTATTTTTTGTTTTTATCTCGCGGCCGACGTTTAATTAAAATTTCATATAAATAATAGTTACGTAACCGTATATATACGGTTTGCGGTCCCTCTCGCATCATATATATAATATAATATACGATATAGGTTAGGTTAATAATATATATATATATATATATATATATAGGTACGCGTCTGCTCGGACCGCGGTAATGACGGTCGATGACTTTGACCATCCCTAGGGACGAACCGGATGACATACGAATATACACGCAAAAAGTCGTAACCCGATCGGTTTCCCGTTAATAATAATACGATTCGTTTGAAGTTCGGGGGGTTTTTTTTTTTTTTGCTGTACGATCGTTTGCCCGATATTTACCGTAATATATTAATATACCATCCGAACGCGACGTGTTTCGATCAAAAAACCACACTGACCGCTTACCTGAAAAATAAATATGAGTAACATTTCGAATGCCGACGGATATGATGTGTGCTGTTCGATCCCCGTCGAGTAAAACTCAATAAATTTCGATCGTATAATACGATAATATATAATATTGTACTCGGTGTGCTGTGATGCGTTATCGAATTATTTCGGAGGCTGTGATTAAGATTTAAAAGTCTCTTAAAAGAGTCGCTCGTTCTGTGGTAATAAAAAATATTATTTTTACAATCGTTCTTAGTTTTACCAGTTCCCCCCCCCCCCGAAAATCAGTCCGTCTATTTATAGTTTGGATACAGCTACGTACGAATGAATATTAAACCGTTATTAATAGTCAATAATAATAAGACCGCGATTTCGGACGAAAGTTGAAAAAACATATAATATGTGTATTATTAAACCGAGATTTAGCGTTAGCGTATCATACGCGTATGGCTTTATTAAAAATAGAATTTCTTCGAATGTGCATCACGTACAATAAACACACGCTATATATTTATATCCGACGAGGAGGGTGACACCGACACGAGGATCATATACGCGTTGCCGAGGAGATAATAATATTATAATTTCCTTAACACTTAATCCACCCCCCCTCGGAAACAAAACAAAAATCCTTCGTTTCGGGGATGTCGTATGGTTCTTATATTGTACGCGGGGCGCGTTTAAAAGTCTTCGACGACGACGACGCGTGACGGGGCGCAATAACAATATTTTAATATTTAATGCTCGCGTGTCTCGGGGGCGACGACGTTTACATAATATTATTATAATATGCGATGTTTGCGGTGTTGGTTCGTGATCGATGACCGAAAAATATTTCCTCGGAGGCCGCGCGTTTTATACCGCGGTATAGGTAGGTATAGTATAGGTATATAGGTACATAATATTATAAACAAAAGCGCGCCGCTCGGGTATACGAACAATACAATCATGCGTATATTATAATACCGACCAAATTATACAATATATTATTATAAATATAATACGGTTTTTTGGAACATTGTGAGCGTATACCCCGTTTAATTCGATATCCGGAATTCGAGGACGAAATAAAAAAAATAATACGTAATTATTATATTATTGCAGATATAACGTCGTGTGTTGAGATTTTATCGTTTTTTAATATATTATATTATGAAAATGTAAAAAAAAAAACAACACATTTTTAAACTCAATTATAATATTATATATCGTTTCGGTGTGAAATACTAAAAAAATCGAATATTATTCTCATTGTGGACTTGCGTTTTTATCGCGAGACGTGCGCTCTGGATCGTAGTCGGCTTTACGCGTCCCAAAACGTACATAATAATAAACGCGCGCACAGATTCGCCACATAATAATAATAATAATAATAATAATAATAATAATAATAATAATAATAATA
>JAIUCT010000024.1:3296714-3311875 GCA_021307375.1 Tetraneura akinire
TAATAATAATAATAATAATAATAATAATAATAATAATAATAATAATATGCACACGAATTTAATTCGTGTTATTATTATAAATCGTATAGCGCCACGGGACTTTAAACTTGTTTATAACTTATATTATTAAAATGTATCCTGTATAATATGTGACGTCATTATAATATTGTCGGTTGTTCGACCAAGTGCGAATAGTTCGTCGTTAATAATTCGCGTACAAAATTATTATAATATAATATTGAAACACAAATCCGATTTGGACGTAAAAAGTTATTAATTTATTATATTTTGCTCGTTCGATAAGCGTGATAAACGTATAATATTATTGGTCACGTTAAGTTAAATAAAATTATAAATGAATAAATTATAAATTTTTCGGCTGAAACTGTACGAGTGTGTGCATAATAGTTGCAGGGCATTTTAAGTAATCATTTTTAAAAAAAAAAAACACACAGTTCTGTTATACAGCTTTACCAAAACCGTTACCGACATTGTCAAAAACGAGGGGTTCCCACTTAAGCTTCTTTTAAAACGTGGACTGCCGTTTCAATTTACATTCTTAATAAGTTCGTGATAGAATTTTGTGTTAACTTTATATATATATTGCGATGCACTGAAATTCTTTATTCTAATTACAAAAGTTTTCGATCCACCTTAATCCTACAAGATGGCATCATAGTGTAGTATAGATATAATTAATAGGAATTTTTCAATTATACTCGTAAATATTAACTATATAAAATTATATAAGTATACGATTTTTGGTACGTCCAAAAGAAACGAATCGATATGTAAATATAGAATACATTATTATGCACGATATTATAATATAAAGGTCCGTTAACGGGTGTGCGAAACTAATAATCGTGAATTTGTTAGACTGTATATTACGAGTATACAAACGGAAACTTGAAAAAGTCAAACGTTATATTACACACGCTATATTATTATACACGCGTATACCTTAGAAGTTAGATTAATAATAATAACACTTAACCTTATAATAATAATTACTTTATGGCCAGGAAAAAGTTTAAGGATTAATTTTTTTTTTTCACACACAATAAGCTCGCATATATAAGAATATTATTTTAGGTATATAATACCTACGTATAATTCCGTTTTTAATCGTTGCTCACTCACGTGCATGTAATATAAATTCGGCGTTAAGTATAACAGTTAAAAATAACGAAGAAAATAATAAAAAAAATCCATTTTTTATTCACGGGGAAAGGAAACATATACTTAATATTATTATACGCCTTCGAAGCCCTTATGTAAAATTATAATATAACAATCGTTAGCCGTCTTAATTTTTAATCGTCATTTGTGAGTTTATAAATTCATTTTTCTCGTCTAAAATCATTTTTTAGCAAACTACATTAAAATAATACACGTACAAATTAGTATGCGCATATACGTCACGTGAATTGTAAATTACCAACGCGCGCGTGTCGTGCTGATTCGTATATATTATACCGCATCGTTTCAATTGTTATACTCACAATATATTTTCGCCAAAATAATAATAACAATATATTATAATATTGAAATAATTGGCGTTTAAATTTTTTACGGTTTTGTAAATACGAGTATTCGATATAGACAATAGATACTATAGTATTCGATCTAGACTATACTCAATAAGAATGCGAATAAAAATGAAAAAAAATCACGTATACGACGTTCGTTTGTAACAATAATAATAATGATAATAATAATAATAATAATAATAATAATAATAATAATAAAAATATGATATATAATGCGTATGTGTATAATTGACGTGGAGAAATATATTGTAAAAACGTCTCGGGGGAAGAATGTACCTTCATAAAGTTTTATGATGTATATCTGACTTGTCGTCGCGCGCGTTATATTATTTGATCGTAGTAAATAAAAAAAACACCGTCGGCAAAATCGTTCTAAAAACCATTCGTTCCATACGATATAATATCGTTATTACGACTATATTATTATACTCGCGGTAGAGAAATAATTATTATGTAATATTATAATATGTGCGTGTGTGTTTACCTTTTACGAACGGTTGTAATATTATATTATAGTTTACGTTTTATACGTTATTATTATATTATATACCAGACGAGTTCGTTCTTCCGGACGAAAACCGTGTTTGTATTAGCGTATACGGTTTTATACGGTTAGAGCGCGTGCAATACACACGAATTAATCAAGCAAAGTAACCGATAAATGTATAAATAATAATAATAATAACAATAATAATAATAATAATAATAATAATAATAATAATGCCGACGCGAGACACGTGCGTATGCACAGACCATGAGCTGCGGAGGAAGCCGTCGAGCGGGCATAAGAAGAAGATCGATAAGTACATAATATTAAATATAACAGACGGAAAAAGAGAGAGATAGAGAGAGAGAACGAGAGAAAGACGAGCACACGACCGGAAATTTAATACGCTAAAACTTTCAGCGCCTTTCCGCAGCATCGCCGGGCGACCAAGACGCGAACGTCTCGTGCAAGAAGACTGTCGTTGGCCATTTTCGGTTTTCATATTATTATATACCGCTGTTAAAATATATACACACGAAACTATATTATATTATTATAATATCGCAACGAGACCGCGAAATATAATATTATAATTATTATTATTATTATTATTATTATTATATATACATTTATATTATATACGTATATACTCGTATTAAATCTGAATACCGAACTCGGTCGTCGTCCTTCGTCGTCGTGTTCCGGGTTCGGTGCGGGAGACCGGATGTAATTAAGATAAGAACGCGGGTAATATGCGAGGGGGTCGTTGTCGGTGGCGGGGGTGTGGGGGTAGCTTTTTACGCGAGATGATTTATGGACTCCGGACAAACCTCCCCTATACCGCATATTATATTATATACATCTATATAATATGTTATACGCGCTCCAGAAGAGAACCCTTCACTGTAGGCTTAAAGGATTAGATTCGTACCACCACAACAGCCATTACTACATTATACGCGCTGTGCTCACTGTATACATGCTGCAAACGCTATATAAGTACACCTACACACAGTGTATTATGTTGCACCATTAGTTCTTCTGACCGTCCGTACATAATGTATATAATATATATATTATTTTCCGCTGTATTAATAATAATAATAATAATAATAATATACGTAAAACCGACGAGGAATCTCTTGTTGTTTCCTGCAGTAGTCGCACGCCACATACCGAAATATCGAAACGGTCGAACGTCCGACCATATAATACTTTTTACCAACGGATTCGCATATGTATCGCTGTATAAAAAGAATTGTAAGTTTCACGTCGTTTTCGCGTGTTATTCAAAGAACCAAACCCTCATTACTCGTATTGTATCGTATTATTATAATAACAGTATAAAGGATGTATACGCGAACAAAGCGTTTTAAATAATAACGTCGCGAACATTTCATCGTGACGTTCACATTCCAGAGGCTCTAACGGGCAAAAATCAAATTCAGTAATGTCCGAGTAAAACTAATAACAAAAAAAAAAAATAATAATTTTAAAAAATATGAAGAAATTCTTATGAAAATTATTTAATAATAAGATGCTGAGGAAATGAAATAATTGTAAAAATAAATATACAGTTTGTTCTCATTTTTATACTCGTGATTTTTAAATAATTTTTTTTTTTTATTATTATTATTATAATATAAGTACATTTGACGAATAAATATGCAAATGTTTATAATATTGTAAAAATAAATACGAATTTTTTTCATATTTTTTTAAATAATTTTTTTTCTTCTATGAGTTTGGCCCACGCGCATTTCTAGTTTTGCCCGAATTCGGTGTTTGTCCGTGACATAATATACATATATACTCGTATATATCTAGTATGTCCTTATAATTTTTAAACGGGAATTCGATTAGATTTTTTTTTTATCGTTTTGGAACATTTTAGTTGAATATTTAACGACCTTCATTCGTCGTTTAGAGAATCTGCATGTGGTCGTTGTCATAACGTGTGTTGCCATACGGGTTTAACCAAGGGTTATACTTGAGCGGTAAACCTTTATACCACAAATCCAATAGAGGTATTTTGGTATAATAATTATTAGTCGATCGGAATAGCGATGTCAAAATATGTATTCGTGTGCAATTTTAATAGCCAGCCAATAAAATTAATAAAAAAAAATCGCTCGTTTTTACTCTTAAACCATCCGTCCGTGACCGCGGTATTCTCTTTATAACACCGCGTCATATCATTATATACGTACGATATTATTATTATTATTATGATTATTATTATTATTATATTCGAAATTTTATGACTTCGGTACTACGCACGCGCGCGTGTGGATCATTTTTGAACGGGAGAATATAATTATTGTACGTAATCAAAATAATTATTTTTATAGCGTGCGTTCGTCCGATGCGAAGATAACCGACAATAATATAAAAATATTATAAAATACGTACATAATATTATGTAGTAATTCGGTCCGATTTCATTTTTTCTTTCATTCTTTTTCCAAAACTGATTAGATTATAAACGCAATGATACGCGATTGTGCGTGTGAGCCGAGATTATACACGCGTGTGTAAACCGGTGGCATGACATGAAACAAATCATGGTACCTAAATAATATTAAGCGTTTCGTGCGGTCGGCAACATTTCTGGAAGATATAATATTTGGTTTAACGCGACAACTGCAGCGTAATTGAGATTGGTTTATTTTTACTCTTATCACGTAATATTACAATTATATACCGTGATTATATCCGTATGGTGGTGTAGGTTATTTTATGTAGTAATTTCTTCTGAGATTGAATTATTTGAATAAAGGGCTCGTGGGAAAAATCACCGTTGTTTTTGTCCGTTTAAAGTGCGCGTTTCGTATATAGGAAAAAAAAATATTCTGGATTTAAATGTTATAATGTGTATTATTCGTTTCGTTGGGGCCAGAGTTAAAGTTATATAGGAACCGAATAATTTCGTGGTCCGACCGTCGTAATGCTGTATAATAAATTATTGTTATAAGATCGGTTCTTATCGCTTTTTATTCGAATTGCGACAAATCAGTCGGACAAAAACCCATCGCGAGTCCGGTGCGGCGTACGCGACGAGATTGCGTAAATAGGCGGAAAGGACGCGTGTATTAGTTAAGAGAACGGACAATAATAATAATTTATTATGTGTATAATACGGCGTCGTGGCGGTCCGGAATCATTTTAATATAATGGCCGAAAAACCGTGCCGCAAGAAAGGTCTCTCGCGATGTAACTTTGCTGTGAGCGAAACGACAAGTCCGAAATCCCAAAGACCGACCGACCGACGTTGGAAACCGCAAATCGACCCTAATAACGTCAACTGTTCGAACGCATATACACAATAAACGTGACGAATTCGGTGTACGCGTACAAACATTTTGACCTTTAAGTAATCATTTTATAACGACATTTAAATCGTATATTTTATAATTATTTCACCTTCGTCGTCGTTCCATAGGCTTAATATATTCGTCAATAATTACTCTCGATGAGTGTATTACCACTCGTTGTCAATTCGGTAGGTATAGGTATACAAAATTGAATCGTCCAGTTTCGTTCTGTAAGTCTAGACGAATTACCAGGGAATATAATATTACTATTGTATACCTAGGTATATAATAATAATATTATTATTATTATTGTATATAACTACCATACCTACGTTATTTAATCCTTAATAATAATAACCCGACTTTATTAAAATTGTATTTTTTCGACTCGCCAAAAATAATGAACATTTTATTATATTGTTTCACTAACGTTTGTTTTTTTTTTTTAATTTTGTTTCAGGTAAGTAACCTAACCTACGCGTTAAACGTTCATCGCATGCCGTGGCGTCATTCCAAGCATTCGTATCGTCTCGTTATACCGCGGTTGTGGTATGAACGAAGTAATCAGGTATAAAAACTATGCCTACACGTATAACAGCGGAATAGAAACGACGCATCACGCGCAGAAACGCCTCTCGTAATCGTGTGTACGACGAATATAATAATATAATACGTTTTATACAGGTTGTGTGAGTGGAGAACAAAAGAATATTTATCGCGTTTCCAACGTACGGTCTGCCACAACAATATTAAATAGTTGTTGTTTGTTTATCTAAATATATCTTTTTACTTTTTTTTTTCAGTATTTTAACGCAATAACTATTAAACGCGATTTTACCGTTACACGTAGGCGCATAATGTGTCTTGTCTAAACTTGTTATATTGTAATGTACTCGTATAAGTAAAACGAGTATTTTATAGAAGAATTTTTCCAAACTATAATATAATGTAATATCGTCATCGATGACTTTTTTGGTAGAATTATATTAATTTTTCGATTTTGAATATATTTTGAATATATACTCGCATTATGCTAAACGCATGAAAAACAACATTGACGAGAGAAAGAGATCGACCGTAAGTCACCCCCGACCAGTGGGGGATTTTAAGAGGGATAGGGCGATCACCCCCTCTCTTCGAGTGTAATATTATAATATATACGCATATTTTTGTAATAATTTTTTCAAATTTGCCACAACTGTACAAACATTAATCAAATTAAAATTTTTGGATAATTTGCCTTTCTTCTTTTTTTTTTGTGTGACAATTATTACTATTAGGACCGCCGTTGCACCCGATAACTTTTAGGTATATACCCAATATTATTATTATATACAAATACAATCCGCGTTAAAACAATAAAATAATTTAAATCGGACGTGAATTTCGCAATATTATTGATGATGTTACCGCACCGCAAAGATTAACCGGCCTACCGGAAAACGCATTTAATTACATCGCGTACATTTAATTATAGTATTAGAGGACGTTATTAGTTTTTGACTTAGAACGCTGCAGTGAACGTCTACGTAATGGTTCGTTCCTCTCAAAGCGCATAACATGAGGTACCCATACAAAGTGTACATTATATTCGGCCTGTATGACGTTCTTTTGAAACTGTCGTCGAGACTAATAAATTGGATTATGTTATTAACTCGTTCATCGGTACCTGCCTTCGTACGCACACTAATGAGACATTAATGATAACGTACGTTCCATAATGGTATATTAGTATCCGTCACACACGATTTTCGAGTGTTCCATCGGATACGATTTCACATTGATACGATTATAATATAGTCATTAATGTAATGTGTTCAATCGTTTCTCGAATCACACATCCAGCGGAGACTTTAATAGAATATACGAGTATAATAGCAAATCTATAGATAAAAATTATACGAATTGAAACGACGACGAATTATTATTGGAATGATCACTATCATTTTTCGAACGAATTTCGTTGGTTATAAGTTATAACTTACACTCTTCGGCGCAAGTTGTCAAATATTATACACATTTATATACCTACCAATCGTAGATACACTCGTATACATAAATATAATAATAAATTCAAAAGTAAAGTCGCAAACGTACCGATGGAAATAAATAACGACCCATCGTTACACTGTCGACGACAAGTTCCTATAGTATACATACAAGATACAAACTATAAACATAATATTATAAAGTCGCCTGACATTCTAAACGTTCCGTTATTGTTTTATAAAGTTTTGCATCGATAGCGCTACGGATTTATACTCGGACTTTTCGACACTCTCGAAGTTATACAAGCAACAAATATATAAAACGCCTAACCCTCATCATACGCATGTTTTGATTTGTTTTCTTCTGGGGCGCGATACCTATCATACAATGTAATATTATAATTTACTACGCACTGAATAATATATTATACTATTGGAAAATAATGTAATAATTTTATATATCCGTCTAAAAAATAAAAAAAAAAAAAAAAAAACGTTCGTGCTATACAGAGAATATAATATTATGTAAATTTGAAACCAATTGCTACAGTCGGTAAAATTTTCCCTGTACAGTCACTTTGAAATCGGATTAAGTTATATAGACGAGTAGAATTCAAATTATATTATTAATCGTTTTAACCCAATAATTATTATTATTAATATAAACCGAGTTATATTGTCGACCAACGAATTGCGCAGCACGACGATTAAGCTTTTGTTTCCGTTATGCCTCCTTATGCTTGCCCGTCGTCGTCGTATCGCGGTCGATCGTGTAAAACGGATTTATAATGATGTAAAGGTCGAATTTAAATTAAACGTTATATTGCGATATAATAATATTATTATAATTTCTAGTTGAATTTATTATTCAATATTACTCGGTATCGGATTTAGTATAAATATTTTTAAAACCCGTGTATTTTTTATTTTTTTTTCTTAAAAAAAAAGGAAAGGAAAGGAAAAAACGAATACGAATACTTCTTCATTGTTTGCTTATACTATTCGGTTTTTACCCTATAAAAACAAAGGGAAATTATTTTTAAAAATCGTAATAAAGTTCGACCGACGAAAACTAAACCGTATATACCTAAGACATAAAGGCATAAACGTTTATTATATTTACAAAAAAAAAAAAAAAATGGTTCAAGTCACTAAATCAATCTCAATAGTTAAAATCCCCGCTCTGACGGTATTCGATCCACTCAAATTTACCGTTTGAATAAATAACGAATTCTTTTTTCATTATTTTACCGCGTACTATTTTGGAGTAAACGTCGAATGGGTATTACAAAGTAACGACGATAAAACTTGTATAACTTGAACGTTAGTATGTATTTGTAACAATAATATATTTCGTGTTCCCCCGTGCCAATGCGTATATAAGTGTATATAGATTTCAAAGAACGCGTATAATATTATATTGTGTAACACGAGGCACAACTTGTTATTATTATATAATGTATCAGTTATTTATACTTCTTCGGAAAACTGAAGATCGAATACTTGGTGATTCGTTCGAAGAAGCCAAATTCCCTTGCGTGAGTTGCACGATGGCCTTGTATGCGAAAACAAAACTCGACAATATAAAATATATTATTTTTTAGGATGAATCATCCACCCCCCCCCGTGTACCCCGTTGAGGTTCCATATCGAATAAAAGTGCGCGCATATATGATTTCATACGAGTATGTATATAATATAGCTATTTAAACTTATACTATAAATGTATATGCCGCTCGTTTTCAATCGATGATTGTATAACCTCTTTGATATTATATCATAATAATATAATGTATTGTTATCGTGTATTTATAATTATTATTAAATCCAAGGACCCTACGTCTGATTGTGTTTTTATTCTTCCGAGTTTATATTATACACACACATATTATATATAATGTACCTTGGGCATATCGATTCGAAGCGGTGGAAAAGAAACACGAGTTAGGTCCGATTGTGCAATTTCGACATTGAATAATACTGACATCATCGGAAACAATTGTGAAAATGAGCACAACAATAAATACATTAATACATAGGACCGTAGAAAATTGTAAATGATATTTCATATATGAAGTGTATAATAATATATGATAGGTACACGTTATAATATTGATAACTTTAGAATCTATATTATATAAGAATTAAAATTATTATCTTTACATTCATCCGTCACGTTACATAATATATCTTCCCGACTCCCGAGTGTGTTAGTGCGAGGTATATATCCACTGCAGTTTTGTTATGTTATCAAGCGAACAAATATTTTACAATTTTCCAATTTCGACGAGAGGCTATTCCAATAACGGTAGAAAAATAAATATATTATGTCTAAAATAATAGAAATTGTATTCTTAATTCTATTATCTTATCGTATCAATTTTTATTGATTTTTATGCTTGCGTGCAATTATAGCTTTTACCGTTTGTTCAAGTCGTGTTTTTTTTCCAAAATGTACTATCAATTGTCATAAAATATTATAATTCATTACAGATATCCGTACGATGGTTGTTGATGGTGATATTATTGACTTCTACTTTTATCAATCTTTTTAATCCAAGCACGTACCGCCGTTTCTCGAATAATATAATATATTTCTGGTCCTTGGTGTAATATAATAATATATTATATGAAAGTGCAAACGGAATTTAACAACAATACCTAAAGGTATTATATATAACTCGTCTGCGGAGGTCATTTCCGCGATCACAAATTATGACGATATTTTCATGATTTTCGAACGCGCTTACGAGTATATTTCCCAGGTTTTCCTTAAAATTTTCCGTTATCGACCGTCAGCCGGTCAGCGAGGGTAGGTAAACGCAGTAACAAAATGAAACTTTGCGTATGTTTTCCTTTACGTACCTAGCTAATAGATAAATAACTTATAGCGTATTATTACAGATAATAAAATAATATTTTAGTGAATTTTGGTGGCAATCTAACGTAGAATTCAATCTATAAATAATAAAATGTATCATGTTCTTTGTCTCGAGACTATTATACTTATGCGCTATAATAGTGTAATATATGTTACGTATATAATTTGCAGTATTTCTTTTTGGCATCGGTTACGGCGGTTACAAATAATAATATTTCATACCTGTATGCAATAAATGCTTCCAGGTCTTTTGACCTGGCTGAATACTGTATTAAAATAATTCCACCCGGGTTAATCCGATTATTCTATACTTTGTCGTTTCGAAATAATATTTCTCTCGTGTCACTGCAGCCAATTAAAATCAGATTTTTCTCTGATGGCACACGGGGTCAATAATATTTTCCACTGCCGTTTTAGCCCAACACTCCGCCACAAGTTCAAAATTCGAAATCGATTTTCCACCCGATTAAGTATACCGTGATATTATTTTCCATTCCTTTACACGATAAACTTATCATTTGTAATTTCCTGGAATTGAACGTAGGTAACGTATTATAAGATATACCTAAGTTGTATATTCTTACATGTTTTTACATGTGTTATAACATTTTTTTTTTTTTTTTATAATTGAAAAATTACATAGATGATAAAGATAATCCACAATGAATAGTAGAATGTAACTAATATAATATTTTGGTTACAAAATCAGAAATCAAATATGATAATATTGATTTCGACCAAAATACGAAATGAAAATAATAAATTTGATTATACAAGGTGTTGACACGTCGCAATATATTACACATATAATAGTGATCGAAACAAAAGTTGTCATTGACAAAATATCACTATAGGATGTAGGTACCGATGTTTATTAAATTGAATAAAAGAAAATCCATTTGCTTGTCGAACGGTTATTGTATTATTGACTATTGTGATGAATACCTATTATTGTATTAAATATATCATAGACGTATATATATTATATACACTATACAGAATGCAGCTATTGGAATATCTTGTTGAAAAAATAATGGGCGTTACGCATTTTTTCAATGCTACATATCCATATCCATTGTTTCGGAACCAAATATTTTGATCACCCTGTATATATATTATATATATATACTCGTATTATTATAAATGATATTGTTGGATTGATGATATTATTTCGGACGAAATCGCATGACAAATGAATCATCAAGGAAAAAGTTGTATTATCAATATAAGACACACGCAGCTAGCTCATCGATCCTTATTATAATAGCGATGGGTATAATTTTATGGCCGGAAAAAGCGGAAGAAAATGTCTACTTCCGACACGCGTGTTCATTTCATCCGCCTCTATACGCTTGGGTTTGTTCAATTTGGTTTTATTATAAATTATTGCGACTTAGAGATTTGACATTATTATTATTGTTCTTTCTTTACTATATAGCGATTATTTTTCACTGCCATACACTCGCGTCGGACCCTTTTCCTAATACGATGATGATAATTTTCTAATGACGTATAAATGCGCAGTCGAGGGAGCTTCTATACTGTCAGTTACACGCGAATATTACGGTACACGCGGTTACCGTGGTTTTCTCGGAGAACTCGCGGTGAAGAAATCCCCGAGGCCAATTTAATGGCGTTTAACAAACAGCCCGTGTAACAAATTGCGTTTTCGGGCCGTTCGCTTTTCACGAGACGACCGCGATGACGACGACGAGGAAACACATGCTGAGGATTAAACTGATATCCCCTATATTATATCTGTTATTCATATACGTGTATATACATCGTCGTGTACCATAACCCGACCTGAAATTCACCGAATCGCCAGTGACAAATGACGCGTGCAAACGAGAAATGCGAACAAATTCTTCTTTTCCCGCGTGTTCATTTTTCCCGGTCCGACGGGCTTTCGAAAATCCCGCTCTGTATATACATTTCCGGTTTTCACTGTCTGGTCTAGTCACGAGGGGGTACTCGACGGGATTCGGACGAGAAGGGCGAACGTTATTTATGACATAAATTTCTTGAAAAAAAAAATAAAAATAATATCTTTCACAACTCGTGAGTAATTGACGGAATATGCTAAGACGTACTATTATAATTTATATTCGGATCATATATATATGTATACGGAGTGCGTATAATATAACATAATCGACCCCACTCACGACGACCATCCTGTGTGCACACACATTACAAATGGCGTGTACGCGACAAACAGCTTTATCAAAACGTTTGCAATAATTTCGTAATCCTTCGTGCGGGCTTAACGTTATTATATTATTCGATATAATTCGTAATAATATTTTAATACTTTTAGTATTCGCGTGTGCCCCCGTAATCGGGGATTAGGTTATGTTTTGCCAGCAGTTCTGCAGTAGGTAACGTGCGTCGTTACGCGAACGGTTTGACACATTTGTTCTTCCGACGTATACGAGGAGAAATAATAACCGACGTTATATGTTTACTTATTGTCGTTTTATAATGTGTGGTGTGCACGAATTTGTGAAAACTAGGAAAAACTACCTCGTACCTCGTACGTATAAAAATACCCGATAGGACGTCGCCTCGTAAAGTGTTATGTCATATTATAAAACTAATTTGGAACTGCAAATTGTTTCATCTTCGTCCCTTCCCCTATTGGATATCATCTAGATTCACCACCATCGTATAGCCATAATATTATTTATGAAGTATTTAAGGATAATAAATATGAAATTGATTAAATCATATACATAACGAACAGCTGATTATAAACATTTTTTTTTTTTTTTTTTTAAATATATTTTAAATTAATTGTATTTAAATTCAGGTTTAGAAAGATATTCGCGTACCAATGGATTGTTTGAGGGTTTCACGTAATTATATACCTACTCGTATTCAGACGAACACGATGAAAACATTTTTACACATACGTACCAAAGAAACTTAATCGCTTAATGGGCAGGTATTACGCTTCTGGAAATATTAAAAAATAAAACAAAATTATAGACCGAGTCGCATTTCCACCTGTCGGTATAATAATAGAACAAATTTCGCGTGTGCGGAATATAGGAAATACAAAAATATACTTCGTATCGTTATTTTTTCTGAACCTCACGAAAGTTTTCATTGTCCATAACGTATATTATAACATATACCTATAGGTATATATAGTTAGTTCCGGTGCAATAATAAACGAAGATAAATAAAAACGTTAAAGGAAACGAGTAATATATTTTATTTTTTTTTTTTTTTTTTTTGTACTTTGGATAGTATTTTGTCGAAACCGTCTGAACAATACAATCCAACTTTGATTCGATAATTTAATTTCAATTAAAACTATGTAGTAACTCTCGAAACATATATATATATATATATATTATATTATATACGCTACAACGAGAGTATAAACAGGGGAAAAGTAATTAAATATCGTACGCACTTGCGTGTAAATTCCGAAAGAATATAATAATATAAGTTCGCCACGTGCTATTTTATAAACTTTTTTAATTTCTGCGAGTATAATTTTAATCCCCTTTCCGTTTTGCGGTACTTATAGTAATTATAATAATAATAATTAATAATAATAATAATAATAATAATAATAATAAAATAATAATAATGCTTAATATTATTATGACGTATATTTTATTGTTTTAACATTTTACATATCGCACGACGTAAGTATAATAATAATACTTTCAGCTGAGGTATTATTTTATTTACGTCGATTGTCGATTTCTCGAGAACGTCGTAAATACTCGTTTTATATCTTAAGCCCTGTATCGATTTCGTATATACATAAATAAATATAATATAGAAAGAAGAAAAATAGCGTAATAAAATAAAAAACAAAAAAAAAACATCGCTTATAATATTATTATATTATGTTATACGCTTACACGATGCAATATTGTACGTTGTGATATTATATATGCTCGTATTATAATTTTTAATTTATGATAAAAATCCGATAATATCTCTCGCAGACGCGTATATTATTGCGTCGTCCGACCGATATACGTATATATAATAATATTATTGTAAATCTGTCATGCTCGCGTTGTTCGGCCAAGACGTATAATATTATTATACACATTATAACATATATTGAAATAGCGAAATGGTAACACAATGGTATTAAACATTCGATTCGGTGTAGTTCTCTTGCATTATTATTATTATTATTATTTTATTTTATTTTTATTTTTACTCAAAGTTATCGCCGACATAACATAATATTAAATACAAGGTACACCTACTTATATTATATCCGACAATGACTTATAGTCGCATAAACACCGTAATAATAATAATAATAATAATATATACTTGTACGTATAATATTATATAATAGCGGCCATTTCTAGTCCGGTAAAATTATGATCGTTTGACGACGCGAACGTTTATCGAAACCTATATATAATAATAATAATAATAATAATAATAATAATAATAATAATAATAATAATAAATACAAAAAATGTAAAAATGATAATATATTATTATTATATCGTGTGTTTCGCGATAACAATATTTCTGTCGTCGTATATATTTTACTCTATAACATATATTATAATATTATATATAGGTATACCACCATCGATTCATCCATCACATCCGTATTATCTTATAATATCGAATTGGATTTAAATCTTTTTTTTTTTTTTTTTTTTAAATCACGTCCACAAGACATAATATAATATATATTCGTCGACGATTATTGTTTAATTATAATATGCAAATATTGTATTGTACGGTTTTTCGTATACCGCAAAATATAATATTATATTATAGTAGTTAATTAAAAAATAACTTATTACTCTACGCGAGACCAGAAAAAACCACGTCGTGTCCCGATCGTTTTGACCCGTTTACATAATAATAATAATAATAATAATAACAATAATAATAATAATAATAATAATAATAATAATAATAATAATAATAATAATA
>JAIUCT010000024.1:3313809-3350318 GCA_021307375.1 Tetraneura akinire
ATATATATATATTATTTTTCTCTTTTCTTCCCGTATAATAACCGTATATACATATTATAAATAAACGTTTTACGAGTTTTTTACGCGGTCTTCTTGTAAAAGCTCACGATGTCCGTCCTCGTCGTCACATTACGTACCTACATTATAATAAAAATACGGTCGACGTATTATTATCAATTATCATAATTTTAACGGCTTTGTATGGTGGTATTTAATGTATTAATATAATTTTAAATTTTAACACAATAAACATAATAGCGTCGTGATAAATCTCGTTATATTTTTCGCGTATCGTGTGAATACGATATTATAATAAAGCAATGATGATTTGGTCAGGATTGACAATTATTATTTCAATCTCGTTTTGAAATATTATTACCTATTAAATACTCGAGTGTACCTGTAATAATACGACTATACCGCGGTATAAAAAATAATTATTACAATACCGTGTTATATTATTATTTATAATTTATATATTATATAGTTTCGCGGACTGAATAATACAAGGATTGCCGACATTACTTTACAAATAAAAATTTGTTTTTTTCTTCCGAATATAATATTATTGTAATATACAATCGTCTGCCATATACGAGTATATTCACACGCGTCAAAGGAATTTTTATTTATTATGATAATATTATTATTATTATACGTCATTTTATACTTTTTTTTTTTATACTAGTAGGAGGTATTTTTTATTTATTTATTTTTTTCTGCTTTTTTTTTTTTTTGGTGTTGTTCTCTGCCGCCGAGTCGGTTGCTCTTCGAATCCGGCCCCCGAGGACTCTGCAGCTTCTCTCGCGCCGAAGTGTGTAGGACATTATAATATAGCGTGGCATTGTATTTCCCGTCTCGGTTTATATAATATATTTATATTACATTTAAAATATAATATTATTTTTGTTGTGAATATAACACACAATTGTACTTTAATATTATTATGCGTGCACGATAATAATAATATATAACGTCCATAAACACATGATATTATAACATAATATTATATCTGATATGAACGAGACTCGACCGCGTGTCTTCTGTCGGGTAATAACTATGAAATTATTATTATTATTATTATTATTATTATTATTATTATTATTATTATTTCAGTATATTCTCCGTCTGTTGCGATACGATTTATTATTATTGAACGAGTCGTAATCATTTTAGGTACACGTGTATGAAATAAACCGATACGTATATATCATAATAATATAATACTATTATATAGGTATTATAGACCCAATATATATATAAAATGTAAGTTTCTGTTGTGTATATATTATTATTATTATTATTATTATTATTATTATTATTATTATTATTATTGTTATTATTTTATATAATATCCACTCGTATTAACCGTAACGCGTATTATATAGGTAGTAAATATTTTATGCGGCGGAAAATGTCACTTGAAATTTCAAATCCGATTACTTCGCGCGCGTTTATATATTATATGTATGTATAATACTGAGCGAATATTTGATTGACGAATTTCCTGTGTTTTCTTATTCTTATATTCTTTATTTCTCGTCTCCTCCTCCTCCTTCTTCTTCTTCTTCTTCCTCTTCTTCTTTCTCTATACTTCTGGTCGGAATCATAAAAAAAAAGGGTGCGCGGAATATTAATTTACGATGGCTTTCTCTCGAATTTCTTATCGTCGCTCGCGTGGATGTATTATTATATTATATAGTGGTGTGCGCCGCTCATTGCAATATATAATGGGGAATCCGAGTGCCATTAAAAATATATATAATAATAATAATAATAATATGTACCGGAGGGCTGGCTGCGACGAAAAAAAAAATAATAATAATAAAAGTCATTTTTCCAAACCCCCGAAAGGTCACGAATCCGGTCCGGACGTGCGTATTTCGAATATGGGCCCGGAAAGAGCGCGAACGGACGGGATAATACACACAAGTTCTTGGAGGAGAACGAGCTGCTTACTTTTTCCCGAAATTATAACGACTTGAAATTATTTTCTCTCCTCTTGTTGGCGCGCGAAAATATGTATATTCGGAGACAGGATACTCTGACACAATAATATAATACTACTCGTAATAATAATAATCATCTGCAGTGTATAGCGTGGTCAACAACAGTTCAAAATTCATCATTTTGACGGCTTCGGCGAGAGGAAGGAAACAAAAAAAAAAAAAAACCACTTAACGAATATAATCATTTTTATACGATGTAACTTTATTATATAATACGCTTTTCGCGCACTACACGAGTAGTATTATACGTTTTATATTATAATGAGTTTATAATTTCATTACAGCGAGGTTGTACTATTGAAAAATGAAAATACACGAAATCCGCGGAAAATGTGTATTATATTATTATTATTCAATTTCATATTATAACGCGCACGATGCGCGGTTCTTTGTTCTATATTAGGCATGTACCTACCTACATTATATATTACCTGCCGCTTCCTGTTTCCTATCCACGTTCGATAATTTATATGTAAATTCTCACCGTTCAACCGTTTTAACGATTCACGTGTCACGCGTGTGGTAACAGCTATAATATAATGTAGGTACCGTGGTATAGATATTTATTTTGTTTCCAAGACGTACTACGTCTATAATCTTTAACACAAAGACGCCGGAGACAAATATATACCTGACAACGAAATAAAAATATGTCCCGAGTACGACGGACATTATTATTAGCACGTGGCCCGGCCAAACGGAAAAGAATTTATGAAACTATCGTTACATATTAAACCTTTGTTTATTTATTTTTTTCTTTACCCTGCATAGCTTTTGTACGCAAGATTTTTTCTTCTGTCGTCGTTCCTGACGAAATACTAAGTGAGATGAAAATAAAAGAATAAAGATTTTTTTCTTCTCCCGTGCAATATTTTCCGCCTGACACGCGCATAATACAACGGAAGGTTTTATATATTCCATAGCATAAAAGGTGTTTTTTTTTTTTAGTTGCAAAGCAAAGAAGACATGATATTTCTACTAAAAGAATTTATACCCGAGTGCGAGATATTTTTCTTATAATTCGAATAATGTTGAATTCTCAAAATTATAAATATCTTTGTCTTGTTTTCTTTCTTGTTTTTCTTTAAGTTTTTTTTTTTTTTTTTTTTTTTAATTTAATTTTTATACAAAGTGTTATTTTCTGAAATAGCTGAGATATGATTATAATGTGTATTGTAACATCTACCTAAGTGGAAGTTTTATTGTTCGACTCTCTGAAAAATGTAAATATCACTTTGCAAACATAAGGCTTCTTACAATTCCGTTGGATGATTCCCCGTGGGTTTTCCTTATTACATTCTATTGTCTGCATAGTACAATATCTTAGATCAAAATCTAACAAAAAAAAACCTTTATTTCCTACAATGTTCATTATATCTATATAATTTATAAAAAAAAAAATCAACCATAACCCAGTTCTACTCTTATGAATAATTTAGCACATACCAGAAAATTATCAATGTGCGACCCACGTGGACGAACAAATTGTTTCCGTCCGTTTTTCATGGCAAATAAATTACAGGGTTTCGACTTTTTTCTATGTATTCTGATGATAATATACTTTGGGTTACAAAACAGTAACCGTATATATACACGCCCTAACTAGTAATAATATATATTATACACACTTTGTTATGCTTACCAACATTTATAAGACGAAAGACGATAAACGTTTGAGACATTGTATACGCTATATGCTTTTTGTATGACGTTCATTTGTAAATAATATTATGAGAACAAGCCGAATGAAAAATACACATTACAAAAAAAAAAAAAAAAAAACTAAAACAAATTTATTTTATTTTATTTTTCTTCGGACGATGATGCGGACGATTATACGAATATTCCTGAATTCTAAGTGTAAAAAAACTATTAAACAAATACCTAACGGGTGACTAATCGAAAAAAGAGAGTAAAATAGCACTGTAGATTCGCAAAAACGCATACGCGCCTTAATAGACAGGAATAAATGGGTATTATCGCGTAATACATAATATAATAGAAAAAACGGGTATTATTATAAAAATATGATGTGGAATGCGTGTATTATTATTATCATCTTTTCTTTTCTTTTTTATTTAAACATTCTGTCATATTATTTAATATAGTGTGTGTGCTTAAACACGGGTTAATATTACGTATAGTGATTTGTGGGAGAAGAGAAGAGGCAAGAAACGTGTAATACACGTATTATGTTTACCAGTTTTTACGACCATGCGAGGAAATAGCATGCGTGCAATTAGCCAGTATGTCAATTAAATATGAGACGACTTGTCTTTATTATCGCCATTCGTCATCATATCATGTACCTACTACGATATTTTTTTCATTTACACGACATTGTTCCGTTATCACTACGAGGATAAAATGTTAATATAAAACGAAAAAACAATGTGTGTGTGTGATTCATTCAAATAATATAATGGCATTATTACAGGGTAGTATTCGTTATCACTATAAAATAATAATACTCGACCGTCAATCCTTAAAATTTATATTCATAATATTAATTTACCCGATTTGTTCGACAACAATCAGTTATCAGGTAATGCGTTATCAGTTTTATGGTATAAGATTTTGGTCATAGTTTCATTTCAACAATCCGTTCCTTTTCCCCGTTTCCTAATTTAACAGTTTACTATTTTATTAATATTATACGAATAGTGACGCACACACTTTTGTTTGTTATTTTTATACACATGTGAGTGCGTATGACGTTTAGATTAATATTACGATTCGGTCATGAATTATTTAGCCCACCGGAAGTGCACAAAGTAAAATCAATCGCAAAATATCGTCGTCGTCGTCGTCGTGCCAACGGAACATAATATATTATTATAATGTTTATTCCGTTTTCTCTCTCTCCCTCTCTGTGTTTACTGTTTCTATTTGTTTTATACTCTTTATTATTATTCATTCATTCATTCATTCATTCTTCAACGTTGTGTTACCAATATTACGATATTAAACTCTTACGCTGTACACAGGATATTTGTTTTGAATTTTCTGGACCGCCCACGCGTGCGTTTCACGTCCAAACAGCCACATAATATTATTATACTTGTAGCGTTAACGGTATTTACCTATACGGTAAAATCGTCGTGTGAGACTAAAATCATATCGTCATCATCGTCTTCGTCGCCTTCGTCTTCGTCTTCTTATATATAAGATTTGTATTATAATGTGCCTACTACTTATTGCCGCGACTCGGACCCGAAGGCCGAGTGATCCAAATTATACACCCGACTTCACGGAATATAATTACATTATAATATAATAATACTTGAAGATGTATATTGTATATAATATTATGCGATATCGTCAGCCCACGATGTTCCCTCTGCAGAGGTCGTGCGGTCGAGTACGTGTACCTATATTATAATATTATGTAAAACAAGTTTACAATACCGATTTAATTATACACCCTGTTAGTCGTTATACGTGTATATGTGTTATGCGCCTGTTATTTTTTTCGTTAATTATAAAATTTATGTAAAAAAAAAAACCGACCTTTTCTCGCTCGTATAATATACCTATATTTTTTTTTCTTCTATAATATAATAACGCATATACGCCTAATGATAGCCTGTACTATTACTCTTAAATACCCATCCGATATATATTGGTAGATAGTCGTTATCGTTACATGATATCTATTATCTCTAATAATATTTTTAAGGGCGTCGAATAAATATAATTTCGAACAATGCCCAATGATGTATATATTATATATAAGAATATTTTCTATAACTATATTATGATAATATGTATTATGAAAATGTATACCTGTAACCTGTTATGATGCCTTTTGTTTCGCCCGTTGCGTATTTTATGGGCGAAAAAAAAAAAGAAGATTTATAGCTTTTCCGCCTTCAGTTTCTTAAAAGCCCTTTAAACAAAATAAAAATGAAATGTTATTTGAATAGAAAGTTTATAAAATAAATATTATATATATATATATATACATCATAATTGTAATTAATTACTCCTTTATATTATATAATGTTCCATAATATTTGAATGACTGATATAGGCTTGGACCTAAGCTCTCTCCCTCCAGTCATAAATTATGGAATATTTTAAGCTTGTTATTGCATACATCTGCTTTTGTTTTGTTTTTTTTTTCACGTTTTTAGTATTTAATTATATTATTATTATTATTTACTACCCTTATAATTTAATGATTTAAATCTCTGCGTTTCTTTGTTCTTTAATAATTAGTATAAAATACAAGTGTCGATATTATATGTTCATTAGTCTTTATTAGTTACTCAGAATATATTAATATTATTATATTATCTTATCTTAACTTAAACCTGCAGATTACTATTTTAACTTCACTTTTAAGCCTACGGATTTCATACACAGAATTATTATAAAATATTTTTCGTTGTTTCTTCATCTTTTCTGCGACTTTGTTGTTACACTGCAAACGTAACATTATATTATTATAATTTACAGTACATAATATTGTATATTCATATACCTAGCTTACAAACGAACCCGTCAAAAAAGACATCGCCTCAAGGCGGCCGCCGTTAAAATATAAACAGAATAATAACGTAATTATTATTGATTAACATTGCATTCCAAAATGTAATTATACAAATGTAATACCCGCACATAACGTAATTATAGTATAACATGGACGTGTGACCTAAACAGATGATAATATTATTATTATTATTATTATTATTATTATTATTATTATTATTATTATTATTATTATTATTATTATTATTATTATTATTATTTATTAGGTAATTATAATATAATACATATTGTAGTAAAATATAATTAAGCGATACCCTACACGATACAATACGACTGCCCGCGAAAACATTTTTTTTTAAATTTTTAATTTTATTTTGCATCTTCCGGCAAAGACGTTATATAAATCTGTCTAACAAATTTTAACAACATTGATCGAATTAAATTTTCACATAAATCGTGCTGCTGCTGCATAGTATGTACCCGTAATATATAATATATTCTATTATTATGATATTAAGTATAATATAGACTTAAATTCAAAAAACATGTTTTTTCAAGTAAAAGTCCCCAATTTATTTATTATAAATCTACAAAATTTTAAATACGTAAAACATTCATATTATTAACAGAAAAAAAAAATGTATTTATATTTATATTATTTGTGGAACGCCGCCAGTAGTAGAGTTATCAATTCCACATTCGTTTGTACCACGAAGAATTTTGAAAAGTCCACCGTCACCCCATTCTTCATTCCATGAATTGACCATCAACCAATAGGGCACACCGTATTCTTCACCCCAACCAATCAATTTAACTGCATGACCGCCTAAGTATGTTGCGTTTTCAGTTTTGCTATAAACACCTAAAAATAATAATAATAATAAAATAAATCCATAATAAAAATATCTAAGGGAATACGGTAAATATTTAAAAAATAATTATTTGTTAATTATGAATTATGAATACGAAATTGTATAATTTAACGCTCACCGGATTTATAATTTACAAAATCATCATAAACGTCGAATGATGCTTCAATGGGCCCATAAGTCATTACGTCCTTTTGAATTGTATCATAGGTAAGATAATAGAAATCTCTAGCTGTAATAATAATTATTAATTTAATAGGTAGGTAAATATAAATACTATTTGTATCGAAATTATCGTACTGTATTTGTGATCATCGTCATAATCGAGTTCTTGATTTCCGTAACACATTCTCGTGCATTTATGATTTTTTTCCATTGGTTTACCACTGCATGTATTATTACCATATTCATCATAAGGACAAGGCGGTACTCTGTAAGGTTGACATCCCTAAAACATTGCATGAAATGTAATCATGTCTTCGTTTATTTTATGCATCATGCAATCATAGATTATAGCGTGTTAATGAAAAAATAACAATACGTTAAACAGACTTACCTATTTAACATTAATTTAAAAATAATTAAACAATTCTTATTATATTAATTTATTAGTTTTGTAGAACAATGACAAATTTATCATTATAATAAATATGATATATAATATGATAATATATTAATTACTTGCAGTTATTACTTTTAATATTATAATAAATAATAATAATAATTATTATTTTATTAAAAACGTTGTAATTATTTTATAAATTATTTATTTTACATTAAAACGCGATAAATGAAATAACGTTGTAAATTTTTGAAATCACTTACTTCGCCTGAGTCATATGCTCCTCCGGTAACTAAACCGTGTTTGCTAAAAAATTCCCATGCTCTGATCGGATTGCCTCCGTGACAACCAAAACCACATTTATGACAACAAAAAGTAATTTCTTCTGCAGATAACATTTCATTGAAATCTCCATTTGATGCTATACAATATCTGTCAGAAAATGCAGAACTGGTACTAAGTGCCTACAAGTATGCAATTATACCCGTAAAAGAATAAACAAAAATTATATTTTAACGAATTAATTAGTCATATTAAGAAATTTATTAAAATTAATATTATGTATAACAATTATATTTACATACCCAACAACTACCACAATTTCCCTGATCCCGAATTTCTCCAATTGTATCACAATATTTCCATTTTTTCCTAGCATCAAATTTCCTTGGAATTCTGCCGAATAATTTATCGTATGCGCTGTCGTGTCTTTTAAATTCATGAGGTTTCGCTGCTTTAGCAGATTGCACTCCTCTGGATCCTAAAAGTTTTAAAATGTGCTCTATTGGGGTTTTAGAATCGAAGTTTTTGCCAGCCTAATTAAAAATAATAACAATACAATAATCGATTAACATTAATTTTATATTTTTATACGACAACAAAAATATTGTTATTGTAATTAATCATTTGTTTTGTGCTCATCAATTATTAATTATTTATATTATATTTATTCTCGTATTTATACAACTACTATTTTTTTTTTTTTTTTATAAAAATTATTTTATCGAGATAAGTATACACTACACACATATGTATAACAATATAAAATAATGATCTTTCAATATTTAACTATATTAATATTGTATAAATATTAAATATACAAGTTTAAAGAGGATATAGTGTTTATTTTTGATTAAAATTTTACATAGAAATAGAGTTCAGTGAAAAATAATTCTTAATTGAAATTTTCACAATTTTATTAAACATTTTAAACGCATACTCATTTATTATTATTAATAAATAATAATATATATTATTTATACGTATTATAGGAATACCTAGTTTTTTTATAGTTATGAATTTGGCATCTTTTGGCCTACCTATCTTAATGAAATTGTCTAATTTCAGTAATGTTCACGGAGAACATAATATTATATTAGATAAAATACCTTATATGATTTAAAATTTAAATGTTAAAACAACATTACTAATTCTTATTAAAATAAATATTATATAAATACATATTTATTAATTAAAACAAATAATGCTTACAAATTTGTAATACATTACATTCAAATAATTAGTAATTAGTAATTCTTGAACGCGTGAGAAAATATTGTTATACCTTATACCTATTAAAATATATTTAAGGAACTATAAAATTTAATAACGTTATAATCGAAAAATTTATTTTAAATATATACTCGTATATAAGTATTTAGAAATAATAATTGCATTATTAAAGATATAATTTAAAACAAAATCAATTACCTTCCATGTTGTAGCTTGCTCGTTGATTTGATTAATGTAATCTTTCTCTAAGAAATACGCCTGTTCGGTTTGATAAATACTGAATAAAATAACAGACAATAAAATAAAAAGTCGCTCCATTATTATATGGTTCAAAAACGGGTTATTATTAATTAACAATCAGTTGTGGCAAATGAATTCAATAGGTGTCTGTATTCAGATATTTATATGAATATTATGCAAACATTAGGTGTCATTTGATTAAATGAATTGCATAGGTATATTATTATTAGTCTTTCTTGGAAATAAATATCATTTTATAGATAATTAAGTGTATTCGTATACTTATATTTTGTGTATTCAAATAAAAACTATATCTTAAATGTTTTATCAGGTTGAAGTTGATCGAAATTTTTTTTTTTTTTATATTTATATATTATATAGTTTTTAATTTTTAATTATCGATTAAACTTATTTCCAAAGAAGTACTCAATATACTTATATGTTATACGTGACAATTCGTCATAATATATATTTATATATTTACAAAATGGTGGTAATATAATAAATAATAGATTATTATATATTAGATAAATATTAAAATTTTATATATATATATATATATATTTTTTTTTTTTAATTTAAGAATGTTACAATTATTACTAAAACCGTATTCTTGTGTATCTCAAGTGTTTAAGTTATAAATTATAATAAAGTATTCAATTGGAGAAGTATAAAAACTCAAAATAATATATTAAAATTATTTATGTTCAATTCATAAATCGTATTCTTCTTTCTGTTAAATATAGTATAATTTCAGATCTAAATTAACATATTAAAATATTTTAATAATCAAATTATTATTTTTATGATTTAATTAAATGTAATATTATTATAAATTAAAAGCCCAAATTATCTATTCGTGAAAATTTACATACAAATTTACATACAAATTGACTTCCAACAATTTTTTTTTAATGTGGATAATAATAAAAATTGTTAATTTATGTGATATTACATCGTAATAATTCGTATAACACTAAAACTAAATACCCGTTTAAAATATTATTAAACTAATCTTAGTCAAATAAAAATACTTATAAATGTATGATAAAATAGGTTTATATACAAAATTTAATATTGATCAATATCTTATTAAAATAATTAACAATTAAAAAAATAATATTAAATAATAAAAATATTAAAATATTAATAATAATTAAAAATAATTAATAATTGTTATTAATTGGCAAAACGAGATTATTCACCATTAAATTTTTTAGTTGTATAAATTTAATACTCGTATATAAAACCTAATTTACTTTCTTCATGTTTTATAATATCACAAAATAATAATTAAATATTTGTAAACTATTTATTAATAATTAGTAATATATTATATTATAGAGGCATTATAATATGATATTTAATAAATAAAAATATTCATTTACAGGTATAATAATATAACTAAAAAATAATCTTTGACGCCAAAATAATAGTTTAAAAAATAAATTATGTCTATAATATTATTTTTTAATTTATTCAATTTTCACGAATTCGTTCTAAAATATTGTACGATATCGTAGGAAATACGTATTAAACTCTCACATAGGTATTTTACATATATATATAGGTAGGTACGCGATGCAATTATTTTGGAAGCAGTACGTTAATACTTCGTGAAAATATAGGCAAAAAAATTCTTATTTTTTTTTTTATACATTGATAAAATTATCAATTTTTGGTTTCACCATATGAAAATTTAATACAAATATAATACATTGCTTAACTATTAGTTCCGAAATGTTGTATAAAATGTAAAACGTTCGTAACTATACGTTTAAGTATAATGTTATTTTGATTATAATCTGTAAACGATTATTAATTATTTTTATATCGTATCTCTTTCTTTATTTCCTTTACTTGGATTTACGGGTGTAAATTATAAATCAATAATCAAATTATACATTTTCTCGGTACTATTATAATAATAATTATTATATACAATATAGAATCTATATGTTAATTTCCATTTTTCAATATTTTATTTCGATATTATATTATTATTATTATATCCCCCGACGGGGCTTTTAATATTTATTCGTTTTCGGTTTTATCGAAAGTCAAATTAGTCATTCTCGTATATACAAATACAATTTAATCATAATATCTAGAAGACACATTTGAAAAATCGTTTATACACGACGATCGTGTAATAATTATATTATTATTATTATTATTATTATTTTTTTTTTTTATTATTATTATTATAATTATTATTATTATTATTATATTAAAAATTCCTCGTTCAATTGGAGCTCGAGGCGTTTGCGTGGATGAAAGATTAACACGCGGCCTATCCCGTTTTTTTGTTCGAAAACACGTCCATTGACACTACGACTTATATCTGTATCCGATATCATACGATAGGTACACATACACACACACACACAAAACGTCATTATAATAATATATTATATTTTATTCGTTTTCTTTCTTTAATTATCATTTCGGTGCCCTCGCTCATAACACATGATATAATATTATAATACCGCAAAGCGAAATATTAAAATACGAATATTTTTTTCTTTTTTTTTTTTTATTCCGTTTATTGTTTACGAGGAGGGCCGAATGCGTTTTACGACCGTGGTATACAAACTGGTTATTAGATTGGTTTTTTATTCCTTCTTCTTATATTCTGTGTACGATAATAATATAATACACTATATAAAGTCGCTTTAAATTTAAATTTTATATTTAACCCGTTCCGCCGTCCACATTAGTCAAAGTCGAACGCCGAACGCCCGGTGTATATACCGCCGCGATGACGTCCGAGTCACAGTGATTCACACGCACGTGGTATATAGTATAATAGTAACGTGGCAAACGCGTTGTAATAATAATAACAATAAAAAATAAATATACATATATAAATATGTTATTTAAAAATTAAAATAATACGAGTATAATATTCTCCGAACGCGTGATATATACGATATAGCTATAGGTGTCGGACGAGATTTACCAATAAACCTCCGGAGTCCCTCGTCATCGTGCAGACCACATCGAGCGTCGGTGCACTAAATATTATTATTATTATTATTATTATTTTATTATTATTATTACGAGTATTATAACACGACTTGTCGTAATAATTTATCCCGTTTTAAACGTATATACAATTATTATATAATTACCCGCCGTCGGACGACGATAAACAATGTTATAACGAATAACCATATTGCACAAGGTGTATATTATTATTATTTATTTATTTTATATTTAATATATTTTATTGGTAAATAGAATAAAATCGTATTACATATTATACAAATGGTTGTTGCGTTAAGAGAAAAACGATCGGTATTTATAAATTTCAGTCGGATAATATTTATAATAATGGCCGTCGTCGACTTTCTATTATGTCAGAGATTTTCAAATTTTTATGAACACTATACCCCTTTTTTACCAATATTTTTTTTTTTTTTTTTTTGGGTACCCCTTAGTTACTTACCTGACATGCATACATATAAAAAATTTCAAAACTTACATACCTATAAATTTAAATATTTTTATATTATATATTATTATGTTTAAACGACAAAATCAACGCCGTTTTTCCGACAACGTTATTAAACTCGTTACTTCTTATCGCGTATACGGTTATTTGTTTTAAAATATATTTCCAAGTTTCGAGTATATGAAGGCTTTTGTTTTATCGTTTTCGACCTCGTCATCGACGCGATCACTTAAAACGAAAACGGTATATATTCGCACGTAGATAATATATTATAATACAGCCGACATTGTATATCAGAACTTGCACTTGTACACATAGCTGATAATAATATAACGTATTATCTCGTCGTCGACGTCTTCCCCGTTTACGACCGACGTATAATCTCTCGTTTTTATAACTACTGCAAAACGTTTTGTTTTTCTCGTTGTGCTCGATCGAAAAACGTTGTAAAAAATGTATAAAAAAGAATAAAAATGAAATAAAAATATATAGTCGTATTATAACTCTTTGTTGATGGTAAAAATCGAATGTTTAAACGCCCGTCGCCTCTGTACGCGATACAAACGTCTCCATGATGATAACATGACAAGAAGATATCAACAATATAATAGTAATAATAATGTTCGCCGAAGAAATTTACTTCTCTGCCGCGATTATAATATACGTATATAAAATATATATTATCAAAGCGAGAACCGGAAGCAACAAGCTGTTGATCGTTTACTAAAATGATAATAATTATAATAATATTAAATTTTAGGCAGTCTGTCGGACACGAGAAAAAATAATTGTCATCATAATATTGCCAACGAAACGGAATAATAATAATAATATAAAATATATTGTAACGTCGTATTCGCAACGTTTAAATTATTATATATATATAAATTACGTATAATAATAATGTTTACACGTCTAGTTTTACAACTATTTTACCTGTGTTAAAAACGTATATAATATATTATTATAATATCACGAACAAGACGAATTTGGTTTCAGCTGTTTTCGGCTTCTTTGTTTTCACGTCCAATCGGCTATTCTGAATATTTTATTAAATTTCACATCACATATTATATATATAAAAAAAAGAACGTCTCTGGAATCTGTTTAAAAAAAAAAAAAAACATTATTCGGTATATATTCGTCGTTATAATATTCGAAATTCAATCCGGTTTGGACCGCGAAATTTTTTCATTTTTTCGTATTTTTCATCGAGCATATAACATATAAACGATATAATATGATAATTAATATTTATTAATATATCTCGTGGTCGGTATATTAACTGTATTCTGTATACAATTTGTTTTATATTATTATAAAAGAAAGAACTAAATATAATACTATATAATAGCAGCACTATCAGACGACGATCTCGAATATACTTAAAACATATAATATTATATTTATAATAATATTATACATATAACATAATTTATCAAGTCGGCGTTACGTTCATCGTATACACCTGTATAATATTATATACCTACCTGTAACTCATTTATACGTTTTTTCGTCGGTAGATTTTACCGGAAAAATATAGTGAACAGGACTGAGAGGACGCTGAGACCGCTGTATATATTTTACAAGAAGAGGTCTCGTTCGCGCGGGTCTCTCGAATCTCGATAATACGATGTTTATTCCGTGTGATAATAATAATAATAATACACGCGTGTGTATAATATATTAATTCGTAAAATACGTACGTAAATCAAACTTGTTTTTTTTTTTTTCATTTTTTCTGGTCTCCTTCGGACTATCGTAAGTTGTCGAGGCCGAACTGTTATTATAAATACGCTCACGACGTTATTCCGATATCATTACGAACGTTTCACGGGCGTTCTACAATTTGTCAATTTCCATACGCGCGAGTCTCCCGAACGTTTCAGGGTGACCGCTGCAGCAGCTACCAAACACGAGTCGATATCCCACAGTTTTCGGAATTAATGCCCGTCGCTTTCGGAATAATAATATAATAATATGTCGTTTCATCTAAATATATAATATAATAATCGTTATAATAATAATAATAATAATAATAATAATAATATACACGACGTTTTATATACGTTATATCATCGTTTAAAATGGCGTAAATCCAGAAACGTACCTATAAATATATAGAAAAATAAATGAAAACTCGCGAGGAAATGAATATAATATATCGACCCCCATCGGGATGACGTTTCTACATGTTATTATAATATACCGTCTTCCACTTTCTTTACATAATACACACCGGCTGTCACTCGCACGTAATATTATTACATATTATTATTATATTTTGGTATATAAGCGTGGTATATAACGCGTCTAGGTGTTTATATACCGCGTCTTTGGCGTTGTTGTTGTTGTTTTTTATTTCTCGGTCCTATCATTTTTGTCTGTTGTTGTTGTAAAACGGAATATCAATGTCTCCCCTATCCTCCCACTTCCACCTTTTCCTAATAATATTATGTTTTATGACATTATATATATTATATTATCATTGTTCCCTCGGGATCATTTTTCTACCGTCAAAAACTATTCGTATATATGTATAATAAAAAAAAATAAAAAAAAAAAAAAACGAACCAACAAACCGTCGGTCGCCGTTTTGTATTATATAAAATAATATTATAACATTTACAAACATAATAATATACAATACGCCTATTAATTATATAAAATGTTTCCGTATAATAATAGCGCCGGGACTGCAACGTATAATAATATTATAATAGAGAGATAGAAACGATACAATAGCCATTTATTATAAAAATAAATATTACGTAATGTGTGGGTAATCTAATCTCGCTTACAAACATATAACGTTTTTTATTCCGATAACTGCATATATATATTACATGTATGGTCATAGCTCATAAGCTTAACGATCAAAAATCAAAAAATTAAAGTTTTGAATCACGGTATAGGTACAAGTTGACCGATTTTGGCGTATTATCACAATGATAATAATGACATGCCGCCGACGATTCGAAATTATTTAAAATAAACGGCATAATATCTCGCATTTCAGCCGAGTCGAAAAATTTTTATCCTCGCTCAACGTCATAATAACGCGGTTTTTATTTTTATATTTTTCGCGGGCAAACGAATGAGTGTGGGTGGTAGGTACTTTAAATATAACGAAGAACGTACAATCGCGTAAATAATTCGTTTAACCAGAAAAAAAAACCGTACGCCGACTTATCGTAATAACGTGTAGAGTCGTTAAAAGTCAAATCGTATGCGATATATTTGTAGTATACGACATATCGCCGTGCGTATATTCCGCGGATTCACACACAACTCTGTGGGGAATTCGATCAAAAAATAAAAATATGTCCTTCTAGAATATAACTCTAAAGACCCGTTATAATGTGGCAGGTGTAAATATATTCGTATTATATGTGCGTATTTATGCGTGTAAAAATGAGTGGGATGAGAAATAAAACGTCATATTATTACGTGCAAATGTATAATATATTGTATACTTATAAGGATTCGCGATACCGCGGTAACGTTTTTTTTTTTTTTTTTTGATTTCGCATCGGAAGACGCTAGTGGGAGTCGTGAATAAAATATAAAAAATTATATACCGTATATAATATTATAGGTCACTAAGCGGTAAAAAAAAAAAAGATAAAAAAAAGACGTCTTCGATGCCTTTGGAAAGTACTAGTAAAATAAATTCAAAATCCGCACGGGAAATTCAAATTGTTTACGTTTTATATATTCTTTTACTTGGACTATACGACTTATAAGTTTGTCGATACCACGGTTATATGAAGACAAATCGTACGTGTTTACATTTAACGTCACCCTGCCCAGAAAATCGTCACGTTATTATAATAATATCGTGTTGTCGGTTCGAATTCGAGCGGTTTGAAAACAATTAATAGGTGTATAATAATAATAATAATAATTTATAAAAAAAAAAAATCAGGACTACCGAGACACGCGATTATTTTTATTGTTTTCAACACTCGTTACAGGTACTTCATAAATATCAATTTATATATTATATCATCGTCGTGCCGTTATCCGAAATCATCTACTCTCGAAGAATATTTTTATAACAATAGTACTCGTACTTATAATAACTATTATGATGGGCGTACGCGAGCGACACTCGGCGATTTCTTAAAACGTCGAAAATAAGACCACACCCGTTCGACTTCGATAAATTTCGAATCGAACGTACACGTAATAATAACCTATATATTATTTTAATATTATAATGGAAAATGATATAAGTATAATAATAAATTATTATTCGCAAATCTCGTGTCGTCGTAATAAAATTCGCTTGTTTCAATTTCCGACAATAAAATATGTCACAATATCGATAAACGCGTCATCGTCAATATGATTTATATTTCCCTTTTACTCGTTCATAAAAATATGTACGTTTAATTTAAATATTTTTTTAGTACATTATTGTATAAATATTGTGAAAAAAAAAATTGACCAAAAAATATAATACGATATATTATATATTATAATTAACAATTGCTTATATTATATTTTTATAATAATGTATGTGACGAAGGAATATTATAACGTGATAATAATATTATTTATTATAATAATTAATGTCGGAAGAAATTTAATACCGTGTTGATATTTTCGTTAAAATTTCGTGAAGTAGCTGCGAAAACACTCGAGGGTAACCACGGTCGCTGCGGGTTCACAATAGTCCGTGGGAACGACTATAATATAGTCGTTCATTAATAATAATAATATTATTATTATTATTATTATTATTATTATTATTATTATTATTATTATTATTATTTAATGTGCACGCGTGTGCACAGAAACTAATTTCCAATTTCATCGTCGCATTCTCTCTCAGTCGTATATTATGCTTACATATTTTGCATTTTGACAAAATTACGTTTATTCCTCGAGACGACACGATATTACGCGATTATTGCAGTGTTCGGCGTGCTGTACATCCGGAGACGGCTCGCAAATTTCACTCGAGAAGTGAATATTATTCAGAACACGATATTATAATATTATATTGTGATTATTACCAATAATATAATACAAGTATATACTTGTATATGTGTGTGTGTAATTTTTTTTTATTTTTCGACGTCGTCAGACGTCAGAAAATTCGTATAAATTCCGTATATATACGAGCGGGTTGTATATAATACGTGTATTATTATTATTATTACAAACGGTAACCGTGCGGTATACTGCAAGCGATATACACGATGAAACACGTTTTTTTTTCTTCCTTATTTGCGGTTCGTCTCGTATTTTGTTTTAATACATATTTTTTTTATTTTTCGGTAGCAAAGCGGTAACCTCCCCCGCTCGCACCGACCGACCGACAGCATTATTTCTCAGGTTACCGCAGTCCAAAACGGCGGACGGCGGCGACATGCACAGGTCTTACGCGTGGTCACGCGATCTGAAATGTGTCGTTTTACTAATATTACTATATACGTATACCAAACACCTTTTCCTCGTGCATGTGGAATCGTGAGGTTTGGAACTACCCGCAAGGGCTACTGGTTTTTATTATGAAGAAAAAAAAAAAATAACAAAATTTAAAACATTTCTTTTCCTTTTTTTTTCTATTTCTCCTCCACCCGACGATATATTGTAATATATTATTTCTCGTTCTCTGTTTATAATATACGCGCATGAGCGTTATTTCAAAGAAATTATAAAGTCTACGGGAAAAAAATGTATTGGTATACCAATTATTTACGTTTTTTATAGTATCTTTGAATACTGCACAACGTGTAGGTACGTATAATAATTTAGACGACACGTGTTTATAATATTATCATTGATAACGCCTCCGTTGTTTCACCGTGCAGGTTTTCAAAATTGTTATTGTCAACGCATTGCATTAAATATACGTCGGCCGAGAAAATAAAAAATAAGTAATAATAAATAAAAATCTTCGGGCAAAATTTTTAACAGTAATAACATTTTATTAAGTATACCATAATATATGATATTGTGAATTTTCGTTCTTCGTTATATTATAATAATATACGAGTGTATTTAAAAACTTTAAGTTAGAATATATATAGTCTTATGATATTATATTTTATATATAGTTAATATTAAGTTAAAGAGTTAAAGTTAAAGTTATTAATTGTTAAGTTCAATTATTATTAATAATTAGCGTAGAGTAATTATATATACATAGTAAGTAATTAAAACACATTTAAGTAACAATTATTTATAATTATAGTAATTATCTAATAAATAAAGATTTTAATGGGCTTCATTTTGTATATTTGATAGGTTTACTACTAATAATCGAAATCGCGGTATAATGAGTCGCATGCTCGAATTTCACTGTTTTTGGTAAAAATACGTTGTACGCTAATAAATATAATATAACATAACCTTAAAAATAAAATGTAAAATGAACAGAGGTAAAATCCTATAGCTCGTATACGTTATTTAACTTATTTTATTTTTCCGCGAGGCGATACTTATCATCATGAGGATTTTTTTTTTCTTTTATGGTCTGACGAGAATTCGTGTTTACTAATTTACAAATATACAATAATTATGTAAAATATAATAACGATATAGCCAAATATTCGGTAAAACGTGTTATTAATTTATTTAGAAATCAGCAAGTAGTTACAGAACTGAGTTTATACCAGACGCGTTTAGATCTTTAACATTTGATAAGTATACCTTCGCATATATACCTACCTAATTATTTGATGCTGGACTAGCCCCCTGGTGATATTTTATTCTTGCACATATTGCATTATATACGATGGAAAACATGCGATTTCGCCGATTTCCTTAACGGGAATTGACCCGAAGCCGTGGAGTATAATTAAAAAATAATAATAATAATAATAAATTATTTAATTGGAATGCGTATGGCGCCGGCTAAATATTATAAATCATACGATAATTATTGTATACATAAGTAAATTACGGTGTAATATTAATAATAATTATGGTACCGATATATAATAATACGATTCTAATAAGTAATAATCGTATAATATAGACTTGCGTAAAAATAATATTGTAAAATATATACAGTAAAATAATTAAGACATCAGTGTAGTCTATATTGAAATACGAAATATTCGGGTTTCGAGAGGAAAAACGACGCGTTTAGTAAAATTATTTATACCGAACGATGTATTATAACAAATTATAATATTAATATCGTAAGTTAGTAATATTAATATCGAAAATAAATATTGGGTTATTGTAAATTTAAAAGTTTTCGACAATAGCAGGCGTCGATATCAAAATGATTTTTTAACCTCAAATATTTACCAGATAAAACGACGGTTATGATAATAACGATCATATTATCCGATATTATATATATATATATATAGTTTCTATGACGATGGTACACCGTTCCAGCATCCAGCGTGGCTCATTCGATGACATTTATAATAATGTTATTACTCGATAAAATAATAATACAGACGTACGATTGCTATCTTCTCTTGTCTCCCTGTCCCTCTGTCTTTGTCACCGAAGACTCGATCGTAGTCGTATGGAAATTCAGCCGTATAAATACGACGTATATAATAATATGCAATAACTAATAAGTATAATAAACATTAATAACTCGCGTTATATCGTTGGTATATATTTATCTCTCTTTCTCTATATTATTTTCGCGTGTATTTTATTATCATTTCCAAACGCTATACAATATAATGTATAATATAATATTATAATATGAAATAACGCGTCGTATTTTTTTAATACCAGATTTTAATTGATCTTCATTCCAGATAAGAAATAACCCACAGCATACGGTGAATACGATATTTTTTTTTTTTTTTTTATAATATATTATTTAAAAGTAGAAAAAAAAACCGCGCTTAATATCAATGCGTCCTTTTTTTGTTTGTCCTCCTGCAGTTGTCAGCCAAAAACGTACCTATCGTGAACGCGTGTAGGTATATTATATTATTATTATTGTGTTTAAAATATAATATTTTAACGCGAATATACCGACGTGAATAATATCGTAATAACGTCTTTATTATTTTATAAAAAAAAAAAAAAATATGTCGGTTCCATCTCGTCGTCGTCGATATTATTATAATGATATTTTACTATATATTATGATATTGTAACGATATTATAATAATAATAAACGTCGGGCGCCGGACTCGAACTGTTTACGATCTGCCCACGTTTGACCGCGCGTCTATATTATAATTTTTTTTATATATAATCGTCCGACCGTTATTATCATATAAATAACGTTTTACGTACCTACGAAAAACGAATATTATTTCCGAAAAAATATGATGCGAATAACGATGGCGAAAAAAATAATAATAATACGATTTTATTAATTTATTATTTATTTAACGATAAAATTTCTCGAGGACCGGATAATACAATATTATTATTATATATTATACAATTTTTAAGATGAAGTACGTTCTTAGCTATAATTGTTAGGTATTATAATTATAATAATCGACAAGTGCCGATTTTGAATATAACAGGTCGACCGATTTTATTTATGAATTCCAAAGATAATATAAAAAATAATACGTTATATAGTTTACGCGCGTAATCCGGCTATTATATATATATACGATTCAAAACAATATAATATTATATTTATAATATTACACTGCTGCAGATTTCCGACATCGTTTTGTTGCGTTTTTTTTTTCTCACCTTTTTAATCGATCAATTTAAACACGTACCTATCGAAATCACAATAAATTATCAATTTAATATAATAATAATACATTCTTCCTCTTCGTAACACACGTTACGTATAAGAGTAGTGTTATATACTCGCGTTTTACCGTCGGTCATTTACCACCCGGACTGCGACTATAAATCTATCGCTAATTGAGCTATATATAATTAAAAAAAAAAAAAAACACCGGACGTTTAAAACAACCGACCGACCATCGTCTCGTACTGTGTTGTTTGATAAAATTATTATTATTATTATTCAGTGTTGCCTTATTTTTACCAACTGTAAATATAATATTAGTATATTTTTTTTGATATTATTTATTTTTTATTATCGCCCGATCGTTTTACAAACGTCTTGCGAAATTATGTCTTTTAACAACGGTATAAAGCTGCGGTTTACAACGTGTAGGTAAAAAAAAAAAAAAACAAAAACAAATAATAAAATGGTCTCGTACGCGTATATATTAATTTAATTACGAGTTATATCCGACATGCTAAAACGATGATGTTCGAAATTTCGAACGTACCTACAACATAAATATAATAATATAATATACAAATATTTAAAATATTATGAGTAGGTAGGTGCTGAAATCTGAAATGTAAGTATTACCGCATATACTCGGACTTGTATGATATCATGGAATAATATAATATTGTGTTATCTTAAATTCTACGAGTGACGTATAAATTCGTTATGAAAAAAAATAAATAAAATAAAATAAAATAGTTGGCGATTGATTAGAATTTATATTTTTTTTTTCTTTTTTTTTTTTTTGATAGAGTCCGAAATCTCATCGTCGATTCAAATAAGTATTTATAATCCTCTCGGAAGTTATATAAATCATTGCGAACGGCCAAAACGTTTTTAAAATTGGTTTTTCAATTGGTTTCCTTTTTTTCCCTTTTCTGCGTGTAATTTTCATCATGCGTCGTATCGACGATTCGTCGGGCTTTTAATATACGAGTGCACAGATGACGCCACTACTCGTACAGTCGTAGCCAATATTAATTAACGATTGTTTGCTGGTAAAAGTATAAAAAAATAATAATAATATGTCTTTATAATATGCATTTTTTTTTCTAGTTTCGAATAACTATCTATTATACAAAACAAAAAAAACCGCGTGTATTACACTCGAACGATGCGAAACAATAACACGTCGCGTTTATCTTTAAACGCAAAAACCGTGCTCGAGTATATTATGACGTATACCGCGGAAATAAAAACGCGATAAAATAAAAATATAAAATATATATGACATAATAAACGTAAGAATAAAAACTATCGTCGGATGTACATCGCCATAATAATAATAATAATAATAATAATAATAATAATAATAATAATAATAATAATATGATGTACGGACAATATCGTTAAAATATCGTTTCTGCGGTGTCGTCGCTGGCGTTTAATCTGCACGACCGGTGCATTAAATACAAGACAATAACTATAATAAGTATTACATATACGGTCGGATAGAAAATTATTATCGTTAAATAATAATAATAATAATAATAATAATAATAATAATAAATTATTATTAAGTGATAATAATTTTTTGTACCTACGTATAAATCGTTGTCGTCGAGAGAAGAAGAAAGAAATTCGCATTTTTTTTTGTTCTATTATCGTTATATCGCATCACATTTTCCGTCTTTATTATCATTTTTTTTTTTTTGCACTTACACTTTTTACATATAGTTCGTCGCTCGTACGTTCGTCGTTTGCTGTAATAATACCTTCTTTTATATTACTTATTTATTTATTAATTTTTTTTGTACTTTTTCAACGTCGATCGCATTTTACGCCGCCTCGATTATACGAGTATATTGTTTAAAATCAAGACACGTAATTTCATAACAATATTATTATCGCGGATTTACAGCTGACGAACTTAAACGAATAATATAATATTATACTCGTGTAATGTATATATAGTAAAATTAAAAAAAATAACAAGGATTTTTTTTTGATTTTTTTCATCTATACTCGGTCGATTTTTATTCCGCCATCGTTAATTATACGCCGGGCGATTCGGCTGTCGTCGCAACCGCCTCTCGCCGGTACACCCCGGGTCAGCTACCGGAGTGTTATAATATTATTATAATCAATCAAACGATGTTTAATAATAACTCGCGTATAATATATGTATATAATTTATAAATCGAATATCGGCATAAACGAGCTGTCAAATTAAAAATAATTAATTAATTGTGAAAACGTCGAAAATATATCGCGAATACATACCTATACGCACAATGAACGGGGTGTAAAAGTGTAAAACTATTTGTGTGACGTGCGAAAAAAAAAACAAATTACGACCGAAATACGATACGAAGCGATTAATAATATAATATTATAATAATATAACCCGTGGAAAAATAAAAAATAAAAGAAACGAAACGAATCGAGTTTATAAAATACGTGCGTCGTAAATATAATATATCTACCTATCCGATCTCACGATTTGTGTATAATAGTGTACAGGGTGAACGCGGAATATTCGTTACGAAAATATTTATTATTTCTTCCGTGAACGTCCTGTATACGTCCTTACATAAAATTTAATTAGATATTTTATAAGATTTATTAGATAATATATTAGATAGGTATAAAATATGAACGTTACACGTATAATTAATAGTTTGTCGTATTTCACATTTATACATTCGACGAAATAAAAAATTGATTATATTAAAAAATAAAATATTTTGCCAAATACTTATACCCGGTTACCGGACTCTCGTTAATATTGATTAGAATAAGACGGATAACGAGACGAATTTTTTTTGTATTTTAATAATAGTTAAACTAATAATATTATATAATTATATTATTAAATTATATACGAGTCGACCGAGATAATACTCTGTATATATAAAAAGTTTTCGGTTCCGACGAAAGTCGATTATAATATTTCTCATAAATAATTGAATTATCGCGGTATTGATGTATATAGTCGCCAGTCGGGCCGACTTTTCGAATAGGAATTTATTATTTTATCCACAATAATTATACAGATAATCCTTATATCAGTATCGGCGTGTATACAAAAACGCGATTTAGTAAGTTTTTTTTTATAACACTTTGTCGCCCTGCACTTGCGGATACGATAATATGTGCCTATTAGGTGTGTGTATTCGTTATTCCAACAACGACGAAACAATATTATATTTTGTTAACGTACGTGTTAATTTTGATTCTCCTTGGCGAAAAAGGAGAATATACATATTATTATTATTACCGCGGTAAATACGATATTTCTTTTTTATATTTTATCGCGAAAATCGCGTGCCACAGATAACGCGATTATATCGTAATATTTTAAATTATTATAATCAAAGCTACGTATATCGAAGTTAGTTTATCGAATTTTCGGAAAGTGTTAAAACATCGTATTGGCGATAAAAACGCAAATAAAGTTTTAACGATAACGCCAACACGCAAACACATATAAACATATAATTATACGTCTTATACGTAATAAACAACAGTTTTCATTCGACACACCGAATTTTCAAAGTACGTTTTCATTAATTCGTATTGTTTCTGGAATAATTATAATATAATAATGTTAAATAGTAGAATTTATATATTTTTTTTTTTATAATTAATAATAATAATAATAATAATAATAATAATAATAATAATAATAGTAATAATAATAATAATTATAATAATAATATATGTATATTTGAGAAACTTTTGATCGCGTAAACCGATTTATACGAGTTTTTTAGTACACCGTCGTCTCGTTTTTTTTTCTCTCCGATTTTTTTTTTTTAACGAACTCTTTCGTTTTTTTTTTTTAATGTATTTTATTTGTATTCGATTTTAACGAACAAATTTTTCAACTGTCGTTTACAGAGCGTTCAAAACAACTAACAGAGCCCTGCATTTTTTATTTTTATTTTTTCGTCTATATTAATAATAATACGTTTATATACGCATAAAAAATAATTTCAGATTTTCCGCGATATTGTTAATAAAAGTAACTGTAATTACACTGTATTATTATTTATTGTACGATTTTAGATTAAATCAGAAACGACGAAAAAACTCTCACACTTTTCCAACACGCTGTACGCGTCGCGGGCGTGTGCGGAATGTGCGTCGCGTAGTATTATCGCATAATAAAACGAACGCGAATTCTTTGCCCTTTTCCGTATTCTTTTCAATCCGCGATTTATTTTATGCCATGTTCGAATAATAATAATAAAAATAATAAAAATAATAATAATAGTAAACGCAAAATTTACGCAGATAGATTCGATGGTATTATATAAAAAATACTATACGAAATGGCCGTTTGATTATAAAAATATAACGTATCGGTTTTTTTTTTCGAATAATAGCCGTTATCATCTTGATACTGAATATAAAGTATATTATAATCTGATAAAAATGTCAGTCGTTAATACGTATTTATATAATATTGTATTGTGACCGTTGGCGCGTGGAATCCATTTTGAATTTCGATATTCGAACGTGCTTTTTTGATGTGTGACGTGATTGTATACTTTGATAAAAAAAAAAGGAAGAAAAAACGTGAAGGAAAAATTCGTTATTATGAGTCCATGCAGTCGTGTATCAATTACATTTATCGTAGGTATATTATATAGTTTATACAAATATTATAATATTTTATATACCTACGTATAGAAACGAAATATTAATAATAATTTGATATGTAGTTTATACAGGGTGTCTCGTTACCCAGGGGATTCGCGGTTTATTTTTTTTTTCCGAACGGGACTAATAATAAATAGATAATAATAATAATAATATAAAACACGCAGAGTATATATACTCAGAATATTGCTATCCTCAATGATAAGACGCGTCGTGATATTAATTTTATAATATATTATAACCATGTTATATTATATTATATAGTATAGTTTTACACGAATTCGGCGAATACCGAAAATAACGATGTAATAAATTATATTAGGAGTAGATTATATTGCGAAACAGAAACAAAACGTATTGGGGTAAATTATAATATTATAAATGTATAATATAATATACTTTACGTGATCGATAGAATTATATACCATTATATTTTTAATAGTCTCGAATCGAGGACTTGTATCAACGTTTTCGCTATATAATTCGTTTTTTTTATTAAACGCGTGTAGGTATATAAACTCAAGGCGTATACCTGGGAATTTTATATATATAGCACATACGAGGAACAAAATTTCTGCATTTTGCAATGCAAACATTTTAAAGCGACCAAAGATGAAAATTATATAGGTATACGAAAAAATTGTGTACCTACGTACCTATATGTCCGTTTATCTATTTTTTATCTATTTTTTATCTATTTTTTTATTATTATTCAAACGGAATTACAGACATGATAAATGCGAGGTTTGTTTTTTATAATTTTTTAAATAACGCGCGTTATATTGTATAACTTTTTCAATAAAAAAAAAAGCTGTCGAGTCCTCAACGTCACCTATATAGTCGTATATATCTACGAGTACTTAGAAGATCGATAGTTGTTGTTTTCTTATATAGATAGATAATACGTAACTATTAAATTCGATGCCTGTATAAAATTCGATTACGAAAGCCGTGCGTCGACGATCGAACGCAATAGTGATATTATTATTATTACATCGGATTTGCACTTAACCTCGAAAAAAAAAACACTATTTTACACGTGTCTATAATCGATCAAAATCCGACGTCGACATTACATTAAAAAAAAACAAAAAAATGTACATAAATATCATATAAAATATATTCGCTTTTAACACGAAATTTTATATACGTATATAGGTTAGGTAATATATTATATTAAAATAATGTTATTATATAACCGTCATTGTCACAGTCAATATAAATAATATTATACCGAACGAGAATATTAATATATTACATTACGCGTTTATCTCGGACTTTTTTTTTTTTTTTTTTAACGGGACGCAGCGGGATTTCATCGGTTATAATAATATTATACGACGGAAAACGCTATCGCTATCGATCTGGTGCCCGGTCGACATTTTTATTGTGAAACGTATTATACACGTGACGTTTTATATCATAATACATTATAAAAAAAAAATATCTATTTATAGTCGCCTTTATGTAATATATGAATATAGTTATAATACACCATCACTCGTATATATTATTATTATTATTATTATTATTATTATTATTATTATTATTATTATTATTATTATTATTATTATTATTATTATTATTATACCTTTGGTCGTCATAAAATCTATCGCGGGCTGTTATCAGTGATAATAACCGATCTGTATGGTCATCGATGATCGTCGCATAATATTTATATTCGTGTCTGTATAGGTAGGCACAATAATATTGTTATAAATATAATAATATTAAACATATCTATATATTCCTCTGTTACACGAGCCGTATGAAATCATGGGTTTCGCATATATGTTATATATTATATGTGTGTATACGGAATCGTTGGACATTATTTATTTTGTATAAATGTATATATAATATAGGTAAGTACGAATACAAACAGGAATTATACGCAGAGATTTTATAAATCTCATAACACAATACGTTGCGAATACTATAACGATACGTTATAACGTATAGGTACTCTTGTATTCCGAACGCGGGATTAAAACGAGTAAATTCGCGATACGATTTATCGTCAACGTTTTGATGGAATTTAACGCCCGCGGTTCTATTATAGTATTATACAAGAAAAGTTTCTCGAACTGCGGACCATGAGCTATATTTTACGATCTGAACAGAATGATATAGGTATATAATATCATTTATAAAATATTTAAAAATATATAATATGAGACGTAAGTTTTCGAGATTTCTCATCATATCGTGTTGTAACTTGTAAAATAAAGTTTTAAGTAGCGTTTAATTTCTTTCGCTCATCTAAAATGTAATATTACGTTTCTTGTGCATTTGTGCATTTGGTAAAACGTTTATTATTTATACACAGTATAATTGTCTCGACAATCAATTTGTTTAATTTGAATATTTTGGAAAATCGCGATGGTGCGAATAACCTAACTACAATACAAGCTACAACGTATAACTTATATATATATATACCAAGTATTTTATTATTTTATTAAAATACAGCGCTCGTGTACGGTATTAACCAGATATTGGGTATATTATATAAAGGCAAGTATATTTCTATCCCGCGGTTGCTTAAATTTAATCAACTGTACGAGCGAACTCGTTAACCCGTTTTGCATATTATATTATATATGCTCGTATAATATATTATTATTATTATTATGTATATTGTATATACCGCGATCGTTGTACATTATTTTATAATATACGTTTTCCAGCTATCTGTAAAATTCGATTATATTCGAAAACCTCGTCGATCCGAACAAACGTAAATCGTGTTTCGGCAAAACTGGTATTGCGATTTGCTAATTTTCGATCGAAATCTCACAGTTTTGGCGGATAAAATATACATATATATATTATATATACTCGTATATACGAATCCGGTTATTATTTGAAAAGTAACAAAAAAAAAAAAAATTTATATCGTTGTCAAGTATGGTATTCTCCAATTAACACAAAAACGCCAATAATTTTATCAGATTTCCATTGCTTTAATAAACGATTTAAAAATGTATATAAGTAATAATATATTATAATAATAAATTCATATATGTATAGTATGTATACCTTTTCGATAAACAGTCGTGACACGCATTCGTTTAATAATTTACACGGATTTCGTTTGGTTATTTGGTCACACGCACCATGTGTGCAGAAGACGACAAATATCGAAAAAAGAAATATATAAACTCGATAAAACAATAAAAACAAAAACCGTGTAAACTGTAATTATTAGTAATTAAATTATGCTTTTATAACATGTTATTCAAGTCATTTAAGATATTATATTTATTTTATTGGATTAATAGACACTCGTCGAATTATCTTTTTCGCTTTAACATAATGTATAATATCACAGTCAATAACTCGATATGTTTTTTTGTTGTATTTCTTACACGTCATAAATTATATAATATGAAATTGTCGAATTTCGTGAATTTTTACTTTTATTCTTCGCCCCCAATGTCATGTGTGTTCAAACGAAACGAATTATTCTTCTAAACATATGATTATCCGTTTGAAATTTGAGATAAGCGCCATTATTTGTACGATAAAAATGATCTAAAAACGACACTCCGTATAATGATGAGAGATGTAACCGTATGTACGTACACGCGTACTTCATGGTTAAACACGCCGGTATAAAAATAATAGGTACCTATACATAATATTGTTAAAGTGGTAACCTAATCCAAAATCGACTGCCATGTTGGAATTGGAACGGCCATTTTATTTGCGTAGACTTTTTTTTATATAAATATAGAATTACGCGCATTGTTTTTAACAAGAGTACATATGTCACCAAATTATATAAATATAATATAATGTATAGAGGTTATAAGGTATGATATAATAATAGTATTATATAGGGTTGAAACGAGAGTGACAGACAGAACGAAATAATTATAAACGGAAATGTGATGTTTAAAAAAAAAAGAAGAAAAGACAAGTTTTTATCCAATCAAAATACAAATTTATGTTGTATCCGACTGGATTTGTAAGTGGTATGTTCCACAATGTCTAACCTCAAATAAAATTAACGAAATTCTACCTACGGGAAATTAAAACAACTATACGAAACACGAATAAATATAATATATTTTTATATAAAAATGTTAATTATATAGTTTGTTTATGTGATGTATGATAATATGGGATTATAATATTTTTTTAAACGGTATAATATTTTAATTTTCCGTACTATGAATTCAACCACGGTATATATCGTTATTGTTCATTATTATGCACGCATATATATGTATACGAGTATATTATAATACATAACGAAAGGAAATTATACGAGACATCAAAACCAATTAGGTATGTGGTTACACACATATATATTACACATTTTTGCTGCTAACTAATTTTTGTTTTACGCGATGGAAAAAAACGAAATTTAAAATTAATTTCTATACCTACGTTAAAGTTTATATTACATACGATAGAAATAAATAAAGGAAACGGCCGTGTTTTATACACAATAGTATTTATTATTATACATTATAATATATACATTCTCACGGTGTTGTTATTTTCCAAGTGTAATTTTCCCTCGGTTATAACCCGATAGCGCTGCTCTATGGATTCGCACAAAATGGCCGATCGTATATATATATATATATATATATATATATAATATACATCACGCACATACAGCAAATATTATATCGTGTTAGGTTAGGCATATACCGCGCGTGGATCTAATACCTTTAGGTATAATATTATTGGTATATAATATAATATAATATAATATAATATATAGGTTTATGCGCACAGATATATATATATAATAATATAATATAATGGCATGTCGACTCTTTTCCCGCAGCATCGCGTATACCTCTTCTCGATCGAGTCATTCCGGATTTCTATTATATTATCATATATACCTATTGGTTAGGTTCTTATACTTATACATATACCTAGGTAGCTACGTATGGATACCAAGTTGTTACTATACAGATACACAATATTATATGTGTTAACCTATTGCAGCTTTTCTATACTGCTGTCAAAACGATTGACCGTTGTCTTGGTCGTCGCCCGCACAATTATTTATCTGATCTGACCCAGTATTACCATGGGTTGCTCGTTGTTTTCGCACGATCGAATAGTATTATAGTTGTATAGGTATACCGTATACCGTATACCAGGTACGTACCTAGGTACGCCGTGTACATACCGAGGATATCAGAAACGTCATCGTCTGCAGTGGCGTCACGAACTTCTCTAACTGTACGTCAATGGAAAACTTTAACTATAATCAGCCTTCAAAATTAATATTATTTCCTTGCACAGCGTTGTATATCCGTGCCTAATTAAAATATTCTATTTTTATATATATATACCTATGACCTACCAGTGGAAAAAAATAAATAAATACAATGGTATTTACTATTTATTGCTTATTATCACGTTTAATTCAGCTATAGACTTGTGAGAGTACCTATTATACTATATATCCACTTATTCAATTTGAAACGATTTCTTCGCGGATTTATATAATTAAAATTCACTCGTATATTTTAAAAGTAAGTGCGATTTCTTATAAATACTTATATTATTATATATAAGTACTTTACGTTCCTAAGTATTATAATGTAATATACGAGTATCTAAATTAAACATAATTATTGATGACGTAATACATATTTTCAGTTTATATATATATAATATATAGTGATCAGAATGTTAGAAAAACAATGAGAGAAACGTTGAAAATTGACGTGCGATTCGTTTCGGTTTTATACAGTACTACAGTAGACTAAGTCATCATTTGTGCTAAAATCTATCCGCGCAATTTTATTATAAGCTCGTTTATAATTAAAATATTGCATTTGCTCACAATGGTTTTGGTTTTTTTTTTTTTTACGAAAAGAATAATCGCTGTTGTTTTTTACGCGGATCCGGTTAGGTTAATTATTATATACCAACAATTTCTATACATAATATACACGCGTTATCAGCGAGACGTCTCTATACATAGGTAATAATATTATTATCACTTAATGGTATCTGCGGGCATAAAACGTATTTATTGTGTGTTATTCGCCAATATTATAACGGCGGATACGTGTATAGTTCTTATCTCCTGGCGCGAGAGAGTTCACGCGTCCAATATAATATTATAATATAACGATACTATTGTGCGTCCGAAAGAAAGTCGGATATAGAATTCGTTCGAAAATATAAATAATAATAATAATAATAATAATGGTAAATAAGTAGATATAAATTTGTGTCTGTATGACTGCCAGTCGAGATTATAATATTTATATAATAATATTGGAATCTCGACAGCAGATTCAAACACGAATGAACGTGTGAAATCTGACGCTTTTCTACCGCTCGATTTCAACGCATTTACTATTTGCAACGTGGTCGTTTTTTTAAATTTCATCGATTTATACGCCATATAAATCGGTGAATTTTTTCTCTTTTTTCGTTCCATTCAAACGCGCCAGATAATAATATTATTTTATAAATTTATAGGTTATATTTTATAGAATTTGGGAATATTCGTCGCGCGATGAGACTGCAAGAACGCATAATATTTCATACTGGTTTGTTGGTTTTCGACGCGTATATATACCAGCTCGTAATTACTTTTCATCGCACTTTTTTCTATCTTTTTTTTTTTGTTCCTTTAGAAAAAATATTTTCCTCCGTTCTTTTTTTTACATATAGGTACCTATATATCTATTTATACACTCTCTTTTATCACTCTTTCGTTCATTACACGCGACGACGACGCAAGTACCTACTTGTGGCACGCCATTATTTTATCATCTTGCGTATATGACTTATATAGATTATAATACATATCTAAAAACAGAACGTATTCTATAGTCGTGTGTAGTTTCATATCGTATATACGCGAGAAAGAAAAATTAACGTCGCGCCTTCATTAAAGTTTGAAAGTGTATTGTTACGTTCGCGACACCCCCCCCCCCCGATGGCGCGGGAGGGATGATTGAAAGTGTAAAAGAACCGGAGGCGTCATTCTCGCACGACCACCTGGACAATAATTATTATATGAATCGCTAACTGCAGAAAGGGGACAAGTCCATTTTTATCAATTTTGATTTTATTATCATTTTTCATTAAGCACGCGTAAATACGAGTACATCGTTTACTGCAGATAGGAGTCAAATCCGATTATCAAAACAATAAATATACCTACTGTTTGGAAATTCTTGTTTACTATAGAAAGGGTAATATTGTCTATATTTGGTTTTTGATCATTCCTGAAAAATTAGAAAAAGTGGACTTGTCCCCTTTCTGCAGTTAGCGATTCATATACTCGAAAGGGGTATTATATAGACATTGATCCATTACCGAATTTTTAGTTTATTATTTTTCATCGATAATATACAAAAGGTTTGTACATCGTACGATATTTTTATATATAACGTATTATAAATAGTCGTCCTGCAATTTCATATCTCGTCCTGTGTTTCACACTTTCGCGTGATCTATTTTTTCCCCCATTTTATTATACATTTTAATAACGGTATACAGGTGTTATTTATATGATATCATAAGAGTGAAACACGTCAAACAAACACCCCCGATGACGGATTACGACTCGCGCATTACAAATAATGAATTTCAGGGTTAGGTTATAAATCGTATTATCACTGTTATTATATAAAAGTTCGCGACGAATCGAGACGATTTTTCAAAAGAGCGAAAAACAACGACAAACGCGCTTTGTGAATTATTCTTTTCGCAAGAAAACATAACTAGGGTACGAAACTACGAATATAATAACCATATTATGTATACCAATAAAGAAATAATCGTTGTTTTCCTGCGTGAAATCGATTTAATTCTATATATATACGACAATGAAAAACAGTTTTTTTTTTTTTACATATTATTTAATTTAAACTGACATATTACTTATATTACAGTACGAGACATTACGTGTGTAGCAATGTTAATAATTTTGACAATTTAAATTTTAAAGTCCATATACGATATATCGTTCAATATATTTAACTCAAACTCGTTTATGGAAAAATAGAGCATGTTTTTTTTTGTATGAGGTTTAACACATCTTCGGAGCATCATATATATTCTCTCAATCGTGTTACTATACTAATAATATCGTACCGGATCTATACGGCGATAAGGCAATGAAATTTATATTTCATTAAAAAGTCAAAAATCGAATTGGATCATAAAATTTACCGCGAGAACGTCTAAAATAAAAAAAAGTCGAGATTTTACGACCTTCGTACAACGTACCTATTATAATGGTTACACACAACGGGTTTTTCTTTTTGGAGTGAAATCGTCACCGCGGTGGCACGGAAACATATAAAATATGTATAATATAATATAAACGACTGATAGCTTTAAAATTATATCTTGTAATGTAAATTATATTATTATTATTATTTTAGGTACATCTTAAAATTATTTTATGACCGCGTTGTGGCTCGATCGTGATATAATCGTGTATTGTATAAACATAATAGTATTAGAGCCCCAAATAAACCGCGTCACTGCGGTCAAACTCGACCGCGGTAGAGGTTATTATAATTATTATTTTTTTTTATTTGCAATTTAACGTTTTCTACGTTCCCCCCCCCCCCCCGCGGAATTTATAATAATAATATGATCGTTTATCGTTTTATTTACGTGCGAGCGATATAAAAGCGTTTAGACAAATAATAAGAGAAAAATAAAACAATATAATATAAAATGAAAATAAAATAAAATAGAAAACGCACGATGGAATTTCATACGATCAGTGTTGTTATTCGGTTTTTCATTATATTATATTACTGTTTATTTCGTTTTGTTCGTTAAAATTTCTGACCGATTTACGGAATTCAACGAAACAACCAATGGATTATATATTATAGAAACGTTCTTTACGTATCGACACTTTTAAAATAACGTCGAACCTCTTTGGTTAATATACCTACATTACGTTCGCCGCCAGCAGTGAGGTCTGAAAATACCGCGTTTAAATCAATTTTGTATAATGTACAAAATTTATCACACGATTTACGTTACTTTCGGTAATGTTCGTTGAAATCCCGACTCGTTTTTATCGACACAATATTATTATACCAATCTTCGCACTTACATAATAATAATAATACACTGGTATAGAATATAATATAGAAACGAGTTCTCGCTGATTTGTTTCTTAGACGCGCGATCGTATGCCCGTGCTTTAGACGCGAATTCCCAAACCGATGATTTCGATCTCGGGTTATATTCTCTTCTCGTATATACGTGAGAATAATAATAATAATATACCTATTATAATATCGGTTCGGAATGGAATTGAAAAACCGCGAGAACGGAAGACAAATCGAAATAACTCTCGTATACGTAATAATTGAAAATCCGATGTCTTTCTAAAAAAAAAAAAAAAGAAAAGTTTAAATGTTATAAATCGGCAGTGGAGCACACAATAACGAATTAAAATAATTATTATAACGAAAAAAAAACACCGAAATGCGACCGAATGCGGGAATCGTACCCGTATGTGATATACTCATGGAAAAGAGGAGAAAGAAAAAGCGAGCCAGGGTTCATCGAGTGTCTTGTACACATTACGAACATGTTTGTATAATATTATAATCCTGCCGGTAGTTATTTTTCGCCGTACGCTTTTTTTTTTTTTTTTTTTTTTTTAATAAACATAATTAATTTTTAGACCCCCGCAATTACGATATACGAGTATAGTACGGTAGTAGTAGGTATAAACCACAAAAATGTGGTTTACTTTTTTTCTATACCGTTAATCATATTTGCATAAACCGCCGCTTACACACACACACACACATATTATACGTTAGCTGGACGTGCATGCGCCTATATATTATACAAATAATATACTCCATTATAATAACACATTTAACCGGATAAACGTTTATTTCGTTTTCATTATAATAATATTATTATTATTATTATTCGATATTTGCGAGATGAAATATTGCGGCGTAATCTTTTATTATTCCGTATGGATGCTTATTTATAGTACATTTATTATTATTATTATTATTATTATTATTATTATTATTATTATTATTATTATTAT
>JAIUCT010000024.1:3350328-3370014 GCA_021307375.1 Tetraneura akinire
ATTATTATTATTATTATTATTATTATTATTATTATTATTATTATTATAATACATCCGTGTAGTATGTGTATATAGTGTATGCATTTTATGCATACGATGCGGACCGAGAAAGAAATATAATATAATAATGTAATACACGTTTAACTAGATTGGGATTATTTACGACCGTAAACATTAACTAAAATAAATCTAAAACCTCTCCGAGTTATAATCATATATTATTACGTCCGTTCCACGAGCGCGCTGGGTTAAATGTGTTTTTAAAATATATTATTATAATACGTATTACCAAGGTATATATTATTAGGTATACGTATATATACCTCCTAATCATACCGCGGTAATATAAATCGCTGTATTTTTCGTCGTCTTCGTGTCACGGTGAGACTGGACGGGGGAGGAGAATTATCGGTTTTTTAATATGTTTACGCACGTATCTGCAGAACTACGTGTCTCGTATAGGTACCTACACCGGCGTATTTTGAATTATCTCTCGAAAACGCGCGTTTGTCTCTTGATAATATAATACTATACAATGGCGGTGGTATATTATATAATATTGTAATAATATGGACTCGTTCGGAATAAGTCGATTTTCCACGTGCGGAAATTGCACCCGAACCAATCCCCGATTGATGGAAACATTTGACCCGGTTAGAAGAGGGTAATATAGGGTACATCTTATGTTATATAATAGGTTTATATAATTACAATATAGTACCAGGTAACTTGATAACAATATAATATATTATAACACAGGTATTATTTCCGTTGTACAGAACGTCCGGGTATAACATTTTAAACGCGACGTACATATATATATTATATTTATTCGTGTGTACGAATAGGAAGTTATACGTGTTATATACGCGTGTCGTACGTGTAACGGGATTCAATTATTCGTATATAAGACGATTTTACGTTACAGAGTGATCACAACGTTATGCAATATACGCGTGTATTATTTATCAAAAATTCGTATTAAAACAACGTCACGGACGCCCTGTACGAGTATAATCCGATATGCGTATATTAACGTTTAATTCTACACGAGAGCGTATATATACGTATAATATATACACATAGGTTATAGGCGTATAGGTGTAATTTTATATTGATATGTAGACGAACGACGAAGAAATTATACGACACAAATATATATCATATTATTATCACGTTGACGTGTACCTCTGCGGAGTCTCCAGAAATGAATATTACAATATGTATACCATCAAATCATAATATTTAATAACGCTGGTTTATAAATATTATAATATAATTTGTTCGTGCATTTACTACGAGAGGTAATGGAAAACCGTTTTTACAACCAACATATCAATCAAACTTTAATATTATTAATATATACTCAACCCGTTAATATCTCGACGCATAACCATCAGTCCATCAAGTTCTATATATCGATGTTACGTAGGGACGTCTCTCCGGGGAACACAACCTAGGTTAACGCGCGCCATCATCATTATAATATTATATCTTCTTCTAATATTATCATAATTCATAATAGGAAAATTATAAAATGTTTATGATATTTTCTTGTTATATACGACGACGAAGAAACATATTTTTAAGCTAAAGTATATTAATATAATAATATTATGTTCGCGTACAAAAATATAATACAATATAGCAGATATAGCAGATATAGATATGTATATACATTTGTTGCCATCATAATATTTCAAGTTTCTGAACGGATCGGGTACTTATAAAAATATGTTAAGCTATATGAATTTTGAATGAAAATTTTGAATATTTCGAGTCTTTGAATACGTTTTATATTCTTTTATTTTTATTAATTATAAATATTATTGAAATTTAAAAGTATATATATACTGTAAAATATTTTTTTATTATAGCATTATAATATTAAATAAAATTATAATACCAATATTATAATATTGTTTTTCGAGTTTTAAATAGAAAACAAAATAATAAATCGACAAAACGTCTTTACGATTTTAAAATAATATTATATTAAATCATTTTATATAATTCGATAATCGCACGAACACAAAGGTAATAATATAATATAACAAAGGTATTTTTAATGATTACATAATATAAAAATACAATTCTTTTAATGGAACAAAATTATAATAGGTATTATTGCAATTTTTTAACGAATAAAACCATTAATTTGAAAATTTCATCACGTGGTATTTATACTTTTATAGTAGTATAATTTTTATACGCAGTTTTTTTTTTATATATATAATCGTTTATTTAATGCTCTGTTTTTTTTTTTTAATTCTATTATAATATAATAATATATATTTTATTATAAAAAGCTACTGTGTCAGGAATTTTGTGTATATATACTTACCGAAAAGCGCGGTATAATGTATAGCGGGTACCTATATATACAAATGGGAATTAAATAACAAACAAAACTATTTATATAAAACTTAATATATACATCACCGACTAATTAATATGTATAAGAAAGAACAAATATATAGAGAATAGAGAGTGGAAGTTTTCCGCGTTCCGACTCGAGTAATTCGTTCAAATATAGTCGTTTTTAATCATTTTCCTACGTTAAACTTTATATTTTCTACCTCGCGTCCTGATTTCCGAAAACACCGTATAGGTACGTAATATAAATTATGTATACGTCCGAATTTCCATATATTATAATATTATTATTAATCGTTAAATAAAACAACATCATATTATAATATACTATACACGTTATATAACCTTTTGTGTTTACAGATTTTAAAATAACATATTATTGTACTATATATTTGTTATTCGTCGCGGAAAATAATATTATATTTTTTATACTGAAAATTAAAAAAAATTATAATTTAATAGTAATAGGTTATATATCTACGCAGCAATTTATCGTTCTCGTTATCAGGTATTATATTTGATATTTATGATACCTATGCGAAGTGTTAATAACACGTCCAGTTTAAACTTTAAAATCTCGTATCCGTTATATATTGTATATAATATTAATTATTATAATATACGATTTTCTAATAACTATAAATAATAAATAATAATAAACGTAATTTGCATAACTATCCGGGCGTATTCAACGTAACGTTTAAGGGATTGGGAAAGGGATGCGCGATTTGATATGACGTATACATCGTACCCGTATAATATCACGCGTGCTTTTTCCACTCGCATATAATATGTACAATGGCGTCGTAATGGCTGACGGATGACGGCTTCTATGGTCGCCGCCGCCGCCGCCTGTTCCGAGTGAAATCTGACACTGACAGTGATTCATATTGTTGTCCTCTCCCGTGGTATAGAGTCAAAACCGCCACTCGCTCCTCCACAAGAAAACCGAGAAACACCCCCCTTCAAATATATCGTATATATATTATATATATGTACCTATATATGAATACTCTGCTCCGTCATCATATTTAATCAGCTTTTGTGCTTGGTTGGCCTCTTTCCGTTATATATCGTAATATGTGTGTGTGTGTGTGTGCGAGTTTTCCGCACGACACCGCTGCTCTGCATCCAAATCCACCGCAATCCCTTCGTATCACTTCATATCCCTTCATACTAACTGACGACGGAAAAATAATTTTCCTACTGTACCCTCTATAATATATATATATATATATTATAAGGTTCCCCCTTTCACACTCGTCTGCAAAATGTCCGATCAAACTTCGTAACACGAATTTACTTTATGACATGTATATATTATACTCGTATTATACATTATTTTGATACGGCGAACGCGAAATTTTATATACGATTTGGATTTATAATCATTTTTACGAATCGTGTGTCGTCCTTATAATATACGAATAAACATAATAAATAAAATAAATGTAATATCTGCAAAATTATTATTTTGCAATAAATTGGCCAAAGGCATATTCTTCTTATGTTTTTCTATAAGGGCTTAGCTTTGTCATACGTAGTTAAAAAAAAAAAATAGATTTCCACTATCTCTCCAATGCCGGAGTCTTCATATATGAATACCCATTATATCCGCGGTCATTCCAATCATTTCTCCTATATGAATGTCTTCTCTCGGTCTTCCTCTTCCTTTGCGTCCATTGATTCTTCCTTCCGTTATGTTGGTCATGAAAGGGTTATGTCTCATTAAAACAGTGTCCTATAAGTTTTCCACTTCTTAATCTAATGATGGATAGTAAAATTCTCTTTTCCTCTATTATTTGAAAAATTTCTTCCTTTCAGTCCAACTAATACAAAATAATCTTCTACAGGTCACACAAAATGTATATATATTATATAGACACGGAAGAATAATAAGCGACGAGGATTATTATATAAAATAAATAAAATGTATATTTATTAAATAACGAAGACAAATTTTAGCGCATAAATCGTCCTCTCGTAGGTTCATTAAGCCACGGTGATCCTACGAAGATTATATGTATATATAGCAGCAAAACGAACGAGTTTTTCATATTGTTTGATAATAAGAAGTCGCGTATATAACTATATATATAATATTATTATTTTCTACTTCGTACGCGACTTTCCGGGACTTTTTATAAAATTACTCACGCTCGAGTACTCCGAGTAAACATCCTGCGATTTCCCGAAAACGCATTGAACCCGAACAACGACAAGCGAATAACGAGCCGCTTTGTATTGTGTGTGTGTGTGTGTGTGTGTGTGTGTGTGTGTGTATAGCGTTCGAAAGTTTTTTCCGAATCCTCGGGGATGACGCGATCTTTTGTTTTTCCCCGTGTTATAATATATTATTATTATTATTATTATTATTATTATTATTATAAACAGGTAAAGTCGCCCGTTGTTTGTATAACGCGGTTACGGTATGAGTAAACCGTTAAATATATTTTTATTTTTTAAGACTTCGCGACGACGAAATCTCTTACATCGCGAAACGGCGACGTTCGGCATTATATTCTTTTGTGGTAGCGAACGCTGCAAAACCCGCGAAACAAAAGACGCGTATAAATAAAAGCGTCTATTTATAATTATATTTACTCGCGGTATAAAAATATTAAGGCGGTGTATTGTTCTAAGAATATTATTCGTTCGATTTATATAGAAATTATCCGCGGATTTCGCATTTTTTAACCCAAACACGCAAGTCGTATACTCTTGTAATAATATGAAGGATTATTTTGTTAAAAAGACAAGAAAACAAAAAAAAAAAAATAATAACGATATTGAAAATTATATGAATCTTTCGTTCGACAACATATTGTGTTCTAATAATATACGATTAATGACGTGTCTAATGAACACGGTTGCTGCTGAGTCTTTTCATGCGAATGATTCGTCGTCGACCGAGATTTATACTTTATATACCTACCTAACGAATAATGGGAAGGCGTGAAACTCATTATGAAAACGGCTCGATTTGATTTTTATTTATGCGTAATTCGCTCGTGCATAAATTACGATTTATATAAATTTAACACCGGGTTATAAAATAAGGTTATATAATTATTGTTAGTAGGATAGAAAATAATATATTATATGTATAATAATAAGTGTCGTTTGTTTCGTCTACTCGTACGCCCTCGTTATATAAATTATTATTATTATTATTATTATTACTATGATATATGTTTCGTTGTTAGTGCGTAATATGGCGTCAAACGAAAAATATACGAACGGGTATAATGGACGACGAATTTTATAAGCACTCTCGTAATATTATTATCGTCTATATATTTTTCGAGGTTAGTTCTCCAATAATAAGAGAAAATAATTATTGTATACGTATATAATAATAATATACACGCGTTATTGTTTTCATTTTTTTCCCCTCTTCTTTTCTTTATATTCTATTTCTATATCCAATCCCCGGGAAATATACTTATAGGTCGTACTAGTGTATATACTCGTATACCATTATAGTACGAAACGAACCCTCTTCGGGGCTGTCGATTGCCGCGCGCCACGGATAGTTGCAGCTTTCACTCTAATTGTTTCTGCGACGATAGAAAATGAAAAAAGCAAACCGCCATCACGGTCTCCAACCATCATTTTTCATCCCCCTTGTTCACTCGCACTTCTAGTGTAATACAGAACTAGTCGTAGACTATACGTATATATATATAGTTTAAAACCCCCCGCGGTGATGCTGCAGCGGTATTGTGTTTAGTTTAGGTAGGTATAATATATAAAACACATCAAGCACAAAGAAAGATTTTCCGCCGCGACAACCCTTCGCTTTTACACTTAATCAACGCTCGGATTTTTCTAGGGTTTCGTCTACCCCTGCGATCACGAATAAATAATATGGCCGCCATTTCGTCTTTGCCTGCAGTCGCCACCATATCGCCCGACGTGATGTTTTGCGTGTTCCCTTATAATAATTATTATATAATATTCATATACACATCATCGTGTGACGCCATAGCGCCATAGACGTTATACTGTGTACAGAGTCGTGCGACACTCGACCGCGGGAGAGAAGTAATCGGCACCGTCGAGGGTGGAAAAACCAGACGTAACCGCCCATCGTCGTCGTCGCCAGCGTGGTATATGTTTAACGCGTTCCGCCATGCTGCAGGAGGTAACCGCGTTTGCATCGTTGTACATATAATACTTATATATGATGGTCTGGAAAGACCGCAATTATTATAGACGTCCCCTCGGACTACGCGGGGGACATTCGATACCACGGTTATGCGTGTATTATACATAGGTACTCGTGTACCAAGAAAAAAAAATATCAAGTCTGCCGTCTAGTATTACGCACCTGACCATGCACACGACCATCGTCCATCCGTCGTACGAAACGATAAAAATATATACGTAATATCGTGTTCTTTAAATCCTATCGTTGTCATACGAGTATAGTATTATACCTATGTACATATGTGACGTATAAAAACTACTTACAAAATAAATATGGGGTAGAAACATATAAATCGTTCAAAATTTTTATATGGTATACGATCTCTTACGATTTGGAGACAATTTTATTTTTTTCACGTCATCCTTTATATATTAGCGTATCCACACCCCCTCGGCCAATATGATACGTATCTTCCGCCGTCGAAGAATCTGATTGTAAGCAGAATAATATACGTATATCATATTATATAATATTGTATTCTGCGCGATCAGCGTTTTGTCGTATTTCGCGATGTTATACAGTCTTTCGCCAAAGAAACGATATTATAACATAGTGTACCAAAAAATAAAGATTTTCGATATATTTATATATTATATATAATACTTAGACCTCTTACTCGTCGAGTTTCGTGTATAGTTTTATTATATTATATTTATTCATTTTTTTTTTTCCGAATAAAAACTGCTTCGTAAACATACTTTGAGCGTATTTAATGTATAGGTACATAAACTTGCGCTTGTTTTTCGTCCGAAGAAACAATAAAAGTATACAAACGTTTCGATAAAAACATAATATTATATTAATAATTGTGTTTGTTCTATTATTATTGACATTATGATCGCGAGCGGAAAATTAAAAACAACGAAACCGTATTTTACGCGTAATATGCAATTATCTCGTCTATTCCTATAGGTATAATATCGTATTAAATATAAATACACGCCGCAATACGATTGTGATTAGAGCGGGAATATTTTTTTATCACTAAATTTATTAATGGCAATCTTTACTACAGCCTATACAGCTGGTTAGGACTTATAAGAACTGCAACAATATTCCTGTATAAATAATATTATTTTATTATCCGTATATAAGATCTATATTTGGTCAGGTTAGTGATATTCCGTTTAGATATCGTGGAATAAAACGAGGAATTAGATCATAACCGCGGTAACGACTATTGATACGTTTTATCATTTAAATAATGAAAGCCATGATAAACGATAAATTATAAAAGCATAATAAATTGCGAAAAACTGTCGATGCGTTAAAAATGAAACGGACACGCTCTAACTGTTTTTCGAATGTATAATTCGTGCATACATAATTTATATAAGTATATTATTATAACTCGTTATATTTATTATAATATTTAATAAATAATTATACGTTCTTCCATAACAATAATTGTAATATACCAACCGTATTTAGAGTAGACACACTGTACATTACCTATAATATATAAGTAATAATAAAAATATTTTATTAATTTATGATTTATCGACACTATATTGACAAGATGTCATTTCGATTCAATAATTATATCTCTTACAGATTTGTTGTTTTGAACTATTTTGACGTTTCGTTTTCTATATATTAAAATACACATATAATAATATTATAATAGTATTTAATCACTACAAATTACAACGTTTCTGTTGTTTAAAATTTCATTGAATGACATATTGATAATGAATCAGAAATTGAACAAAGAGGGTTTTTTTTTCACTTCTGATAACGAGTAGGTATAACAAAATTCATATATTATGTTAAACCAATAAACGCACATTATTATTTTAATATGCGATTATCTCTATCGAACATGATGGGAATGTCTTCGTTATTGAGTGTGACGCGTTGATCATTTCGTACCTATTTCACGAGATTGAAAATATTCTTACGAAATTTGTATTTGCCGAACAGTATAAGTATATAAAATTACCAATCTCAGTTTAACTCGTGTGTGAAAATTGTATAAAATAATCGCAGGCACGTACATAAAAGTAAAATTTTTACAATCCACAATTTTTATGTGCTCGACCAATACGATCATATACGAATATAATATATTATTCTTAGAAAAAGTTTAGGATAGGTAAAAAAGTTTTTACGTTCCAAATATATTACATAAGAATAATAATAAAAAAAAAAAGTTTAATATAAAAGAAATAGTATTATAACACGATAATTATAACGTTTCGAATCTAGAGTGTGTCGAGGTTTTTCACCTAACCACAATATTTATATATTGTCGTCGACACGCGTTTATTAAAATATTATATAGGTTAGGTTCAGCGCGCGATAATATTACATATTATATAGGTACGTGTAAATAATGATAATAATAAATTAACGCGAAAATGATGTTTATATTATATATTGATATTGTGTATATTGTTATCTATTATATTATATGTTCAATAATAATAACGCGAACCGGATTTAATATATTTACGTGCAGCGTTATTATTATGCGAGGGACCGCGAAGATCGTCGCGTCAAAATCTCCACGGGAGCCAGCGCAGCATCCGCACGTTGAAATATAACAATAATTATTAGAAAAACAAAACAAAACTCCACTCATTGTCGCAAAAATATGCTGGATACGATGGTAAAACAATACAATATATTCTAGTAAAGGCAGAGAAAAAGGGTTATAACTTTCTCTCGCGCGGGGTCTTATTATATTACATATATGCTATTTATAAAATATGAAAATAAACCACGTCTAATAATAATAATAATATACGTTTATAATGATTTCACGACGATTAACGCCATTCGATAGATCGGATCTACTCGTCACGACGTTATATCGATCGCCACCGGCGGCGAAATTTGATTTTAACTCGAATGATGTGTGTGTATATAATATAGCATAATATAACGATAATCGCCGATCGATCGATCATTACAAATATTAAAATTTATCTAAAAAAAAAAAAAAAAAAAAAAAAATGATTACTTACGCGGTATACGCACATTAAAAAGAAATGGTTAACACCATAAATTATATTTTATATGTTGATAATATTATTATGATTATACGATTATTAAAAAAAAAATAATAATAATAATATCTAATCTAACCGAGCAAATCTGTATTGGTTTTCAGCTTCCGGATAGACAACACAGACCACATAATCGACGTGAACAAGGGCAACATGCCTTTCGAGTACGATCAGGTGAACATCGTGTGTCCCGTGTACGCGCCAGGAACACACGAGTCGGACGCTGAAAAATATATCATTTACAACGTGAGTTACACTTGAATATTATTATAATAATATAGACATATTAAATTTTATAATATTAAGATTTACGAATCGACAAGTATAAAAAAAAGAGCCTAAATTTAAAATTTTACCAGCAACGGGGGATATTTTTTATGCTCGTTCCAACGAGCAATTTTAATGTCAAATTAAACGTTCTTATAGTGGTTTCATTTTGTTTCGATTTTGTATAAATATTCGTTTTACATATTTTAATCGCCATTAAGTTTTGATTTTTTTTTAATTTTCAATATGTAACGCACAGTGCAAAAATTATTGTTTCGTATTATAATATACAAATTAATAAAATAAAACGATTATATCTTCTTTTTTTCTGTGCGAGGAGTTTTTAAATCAGTGTCATCTTCTTCTTCTTCTTTGGTATTAATAATATGGCCCCTAGGACCATCCCGCCAAACAACCAATCCTCCAAGTTTCTCTGTCATTCAGTTTGTCTGTCTTAAATTCTTAATCATTATTATATTTTATATTATTAAACGTCACTTTTATCAAATGTGTAACTTAAAACTTTCATAATTATTTATTATTTTCAAACCAAAAACAATAATTTGCAATATATCCTAAGTATATTATGCGCTTGTCGATTTTTAAGTCTGAAAAATGAAAATACATATATTTTTACTCCTCGTGTCATTTATTTGCGGAAAGTACCTATATCTACCATGCATTAACCTAATTGTTTATACATATATAGGACACTATAGTATAATATTATAATATTACTGTGTATTTAGTTTACCGATAATAATCGTAGAATAAACAAACCGATGACCTATAAGGTTATACCAAAACCGACATTTCGGTATAACATTCGATTTAATTTTTATTGACAATAATATTATATAATAAACTATACATATGAGACGGTCGCCATTGTTGTCCGCGATGACCTAACCTTTAACTCGGCCATTTCAAGTCGCAACCACGGTTATAATTTATAAATTATAAATGCGTATATTTCGATAATTCCATCGCAACGTGCAGTTTAAACAATATTATTATCATTATTATTATCATTATTATAGAGAAGAACGGTAAGGCATGCCAACCGAGTTGTAAATTTGGCATGAAATATAATTATAACTCGTTGGACGGGTATAGACTTTCGTGTATATTGTATATATGATGATGAGCATTTATAGCAGGTTCGCTGTTCGCCCTCGGAGCGTTATAACTTTTCGGCCTTTTCAAACTCGAGGCTAATTGACGGTAACCGTCCACTTTATATTGTATTGTATTTAACACAATGCCATCCTCCGACGTCGACGATTTAGACGAGTTTTTGTTTGCTTCTGCCAGACTCGAAGAAACTATACTGGGCCATCGGTATACCGCGACTGTCCGTCGCATATTATTATATCCGTTATTCTTCATCGTCTCTAACCGTTTTTTTCTCTTTTTTTCATTTTTCCTTTTCGGCCATATCAATCGAAATACTCAAACACATATCATTATACACGCAGAAATCCCTTTTTCGCGTTTGGGGGCAACTATCCGGGATGAGACCAGGAAAAAAACGAATAAAGAACGAACAAACGACAAAACGTGTAGTGCACAAAAGGAAATTCGTTTTGAAAACCGCCCGCGAAAATATGAAATCGCGTATAATAAATTTCGTATTATTATTGTCTGTATAAACGATTTTTGGACTCGTTTGCCAAAAAAAAAAATATAAATAAATAAAAAGACGCCTAACCTAACCTATAAATTGCGCACGACGACTTTTCTTTTTGCCGCTCCGGCTTGGAAAATATTCTTCGCCCGATGGTATTATACTCGTAGCAAATAATCACGAATCTATACAGAAATCATAATATGACCAAGAAAACGTGTAACTTTTCGGTCGTTCGTGTTAATAAATTTCGATTAATAATTGTCATAACCGTTTAAAATATTCACCTGATATATAATATTATATAATACGGTCCGCGGAAAGAAAGTTTAAATCGAAGATAAACAAACGATGCACGAGGAGAGAAATATAATATTATTATATTAGTTTATTTCGAGTTTATTTAATATCAATTTATTTTTCGTTTTTAATATGATGATATATACAAATCCCGTGGAATAATATTGACAAGTTTTCATTTTTTCCCCGTTACGTATATTATATAAATATATAATATATTTTTTCGTAATATTAAGATGCCGTATAGAGGTATAAGCTCGGTTCATAATATTGTTACCAGTATAACCGCTTTACGGATATAATATCGTAACGACCCGATGCCCATATACCCGGTATGCGGTATAAACACGCGACACGTCGTATAACATCGCGAATAATATAATATGAAAACGTTATTTATTGAAACGTCACGTTCTTTTTTTTCTTTTTCTTTCAGGTGTCCAAGGAGGAATACGATATGTGCCGAATCACCAATCCCAATCCCCGGATCATTGCGTATTGCGACAAACCGTACAAACTGATGTACGTCACCATAACATTCCGATCGTTCACGCCACAGCCCGGCGGACTCGAATTTCAACCGGGGCAAGATTACTATTTCATCTGTGAGTACAAAAATACGATAAATATAATAATCATATTATTCATATTATTCATATTATTCTTGTAAAAGCTTCCGGACTCGTCGTAAAACGGAAAATATAATATTAAATATTACGACGACGATAAACTCTTCGATGCGTAATCGCTGACTATAATCTGTATTATAATATTATTATGAGTTAGGGCGACGGGAGCACAGCTTCTTCTGCCGTTTTTATTACAGTCGACCGACCGCCTATAAGAAACGAATCGAATTTTTTTACATTTTACAATTTTATAATTTCATAAATTTTAACGTAAATTTAAAACTTGGTATACTTTTTTCAACGAAAGTTGCGAAACTTACGAGTACACGTTTAAAATTTAAGTATTATGCTGCAGAAAAACAAAATGTAGATAGGTACCTCGTACCTATAATAAATTATAAATTTTGTTTTTATAACCGACATCGAACGTCACAAAATAATATAATAATAATAAAAATAAATATATTATTAGTATATTTGAATTATATTTTTTTCTTTCGTCAAAATTAACCGTTTTACGTTAAAAATGTGATGTGTTTGCAGCCACGTCGTCCAAAGACGACATCCATCGCAGAATCGGCGGTCGCTGCTCCACGAACAACATGAAAGTCGTGTTCAAGGTGTGCTGCAGACCAGAAGACAACAACAACAACAACAACAACCAGAGTGAGTATAATGAAACGTGCGAAAATCAAATAATCTAATTTGCGACTTTACCGCGTCTAATATAATTAATAATTTGTGTCAAAAATCTAATTTAATATTGTAATCGTCTATTTATATAAAAAAAAAAAAAAAGTAAAAATAATAATTTATAACACATATAAATCTGCGCTCGCGTAATTTTCAATTTTTAAATCTCTGCGCGAACTATAATATATAATAATTATAAAATGATACAAGTAAAATATATTCGGACGAGACCCAGAATTGATTTTTTCGCCGTTGAAACGTTGAAATTTTTTTTTTTTTTTTTTTTCTATACATATACTTACAACTTTTTATCCGGCAGACCTAGCCACCCGACCGCCCGGTCAGAACCCTGGTTTCGGCGGTAACCCCCCGAGGTTACCGGTTCCGGGCAGCACGCACGGATATCCGGCCCGACAGCCGCCGTCCGTGTACTCGGCATCGTCCACGCAGCAACCGTCGGCCGGCAAACAGCCTCCGTTCGGCGCCACCGGACCGTCCTTGCACAACAACAATAAACCGTCTCACAAAAAATCATGTAAGTGCGGCCAAACATACCTACAGCGAGTGAAATTTGTAGACATTTACCGAATCCACAACCGAATCCCGTTTCCCGACGTTCGAAAATTTATTTTTTTTTTTTTTTCCTCCTGCAGATATGATTTTTGCGATATTTTTGTTCGTTTTTTTCTTTTTTTCTTTTTTTTTTTTTTTTTATTCTATCTATACGTTTTTGTTTTTTTTTTTTTTTTGCGTCTCTTTTCCGTCGTTATCATCACGAAAACAATACAACAAGTAACGTAGTATCGTACCGTGCGTTATAACAACGTATATAATATGTGGTTTTTTTTTTTTTTTATTCTGTTTTTGCAGCCGAATACGACAAACATCCCAACGAAGTGGTCAAGAACGAAGAGCTCACGTACAACGGATCCACCGCTACAACGGGCGGAATTTCGACGACGCGATTCCTCGTACTCGTCCTGTTGGCCGTGACAGTCCAACGGCGCGCGGCCGTTTTTCACTGACTTTCACGACACGAGATCGCATAAGAAATAAATACTGAACGAAAAAAAAAAAATGATTTGAAAAAAAAAATACCCTCGTATATTATAATTATTATTCTTCTTTTTACGAGTATTTATAATAACAACAACACACACACCCTGTACATACCTATAAAATGGTGTTTTTTTTTTTTTTTTTTTTTTTAATTATTATTTTACTATATATTTTACGATATTTTATCATATATACATGAAAATAAATTTCTATAATTTATTTTACAATATTTTATATATAATAATAATTGTAATCGTGTAAATATATTATAATAATATTATATTACGAACAACCAACGGTAATAATAATAATAATAATATTTAAATAATAATAATTTAAATAATATATCCTCTCCTCGAGTATAATATTATTATTTGTAAATATATATTTATATTTGTATACACGTTATATTATAATATTATTTAATGTAGGAATTAAATATTTTAATTATGTATAAAAATTAAAAATATTTAAACAATAATTACGTATCACGACGTATATTCTGACGGGCGATCGAAAAATCAAATAATAATTTATCTCCTTACTTTTAACGATAATAATAATATTATTATTATTATTTTTGATAAGCGATAACAAAATATGATATCTGCCATATTATTATTGTTTGCCGGGAGATTTTATGAATGGGGAAAAAAAAAAGAAAAATCAAAATCAAATCACGTCAGGCGCCAATTGTAATATTATAAAATAATAATCGAAAATTTCGAAAAAATCAAAAAAAAAAAAAAAAAATCGTACGGATTTCACTGAAATATTCTATATAGGGTACGTCCTATTATGTTATCGCCATATTATTATATTATTATTTTATATTCGCGTAGTCCAACACACAAGTCCTCTTTTCAGTTATTTCTATAACTATTAATATTATTATAATATATACACGTGTATATTTTTTAGAAAACCGATCGTTTATTATTATAAGTATTATAATTATATTATTCGTATTATCAAGACGAATTTTTTTTTTTTTTTTTTTAGGGTACTCGTATATTCTTGTTTTGATCGGCTATACTTATTATGATTTAATTTCTGTGATTATTAATTTTTAACACGTCGTGTTAGCACCGTTGATCGTATAACGTTTATATAATATGTGTAATAATATTATAATATATGTACACGCATTTTAGTTTTTTTTTTTTTTTAAAAAAAGGTATAAAAAATTAAAAATAGCGATAATTATTATTGATTTATAATTATTTTTTGTTTTCCTACTCGCCAATAATCCAATAATGTACTCAATACCTATTTTTTTGTAATTTATTATGTATTATGTTTGATTTTCCATCCGTTTAATATTATTATTTCTATTTTTTTTTTTTTTTTTATGTCATCATCCTAACGTTATTTTTATTGTATTTCTTTTTTTTTTTTTTTATAATTATATCAAAATTTTAAATTATTTTATATTATATTATATATACGTTTACGTTTGTGTGAGATTAGTTTTATACGACGATATATTATTAATATTATATTATAATATTTATTAAAAAAAAAAAGCTAAACGTATTATTTTGACTATTACGTTTAAATGTATAATATGAATAACTGTAATAATAATAATAATAATGATAATATTAGATTGGGGTATATTTCATATTTTTCACCGTTTTCGTCACACACGTTTAATCACGTTTAATATTATTATTTATTATATTATATATTATATTGTTGATGCAAAAAATCCAACGAAAACGTGCGAGTTGGTGTAATGAATTTTTTTTATTAAAATTTTTATTAAAATCGTTGTGTGTTCGTATCAGATTTTCATCTCATGCCATTTCGAACAGTCCAATGAAAACAATGAAAAGGACATTCGTTAATAAACGAACGTATTCGATGTGTTTTTTTTTTTATTATTATTCTTCGTTTTTTGTGAAAAAAAAAAATGCAAAAGAAATACAAAACCGAACAAAACATAAAATATCTACTTAAAAAATAAAAAAAAAAAACACGCGGTGTTAAAAATATTATACTCGTATATTATAATAGGTATACCTATATTATATTATATCTCTTTTTATACATATTATTATTATTATTATTATAAAAAAAAAAAATTATATGATCGTTTAATTATAAATATATAAATTATATAATACGATTTGTATAGCGTGTAAATGTTAGTCGTTTCCTTTTGTACTGTTTTTTTTTTCTTTTCCGTCTTACGGACGAAATTGTATTATTTATTATTATTATCATCATTATTATTATTATTATTATTATTAGTACGATAAGTTATTTATACCGTCAAAGGTAACATAAAACAATTTTTTTTTAAAAAAAATTACATAAATATACGATAGGTACTTTGTACATTGTACAATATTATTGTGCGTCCGCGGACAGAAAGAGACTTTACTCCCGGACCGTCGAATTTATATATATATATATATTTATTATTATTATTTTGTACATTTTTTTTTTCTTATCATTAGTCGTGTTCTAAGCTCTACACCTCCATCAACCGCCACCCCCCCCCCTTAAATATCAAAATAACACTAGGACAATTTTTCACGTTCACTATCCGTCGTCCACTATATACTCGTATAATATAATCCGTTCAGTCAGAATTTGTTTGTTTTTAAAAAAAAATTTTACTTCAACGCACTCGTCTCCTAGACGATTTTTTTTTTTTTAATATTAAAAAGTAACTCTTATATAAAATAATGAAATTTTGGAAAAAAAAAATTTGATTTCGCGTTCGAGTTCCTATAATTACGTGTAATATGGTATATTTTAATATTATATATTATGTTTTATAATATCAATTTACCGAAATTCTATATAAATATTCGAAAAAACCGAAAAAAATACTTGATTATAATAATTTAAAAATGTTTACAACCTCTAAAAAATCGTTATTATATCGTAACCGCCCGTCGCGTGTTTTTTTTTTTTTTTTTTTTTTTTGAAAAAACGTCATGACCTGGCTGAATGTACCGACATCACTGTAATAATATTATAATATATTACAAATTACAATATACTTAATGATAACGTACGAGTATAATAAAATATTGTAAAAAAACGAAAAAAAAAAACGATCGCCTCGTGTTCTTTTAACGAAAATAATAATAATAATAATAATGATAAAAATATACTACAGGATGAAATTATATATTATTATTAATATTACATGTGTACATTGAAATAGTAACCCTGTATAAAAAAAATTTATACGTGTGGTTTGGTTTATATATATATATATATTACATATTATATATATATATATATATATATATATATATATGAATTTATATACATATTAACAATAATATTATTGTATATTATTGAACATAAATATATTGTAAATTTTTTATTTTATTTATTTATTTTTACTTTTTTCTTGCGTGTAGTTGTTTATTATATTATTATAATAATATTATACGATATTATGTAGTAGAATCGAAGGAAAAATAAATAAATAATAAGTTAGCGTAAACAATATAATTATTATTATTATTATTATTGTTATTATTATTATGTAAACGTTCTTTAATTAAATTTATTATTGCCATAAACCCGCTGTAAAAACGAACGAATGTCAAAAAAAAAAATAAAAATAAAAAAATAATAATAATTATAATAATAATAATAAATATAAATACAAAGTGTATTAGCTTAGAATTACCTATATAAATATAAATATATATATATTATGTATGTATGAATTTAGAACAGGGCACTTAATAATATTTTAGAACTGATGTGTACTCCTATATTTTGTGCTGTATGTACCAGTTAAATATAAGATTTATGATAATAATTTTTTTTTGTTTTTTCACTTTTTGCCTTTTCTCTCGCCAAAATGAAATATCGTTCGTTTTTCTCGTCAAAACGGCTTTATTTATTTATTTATTTTTTTTTTTTTTTTATATAAAGTTTACTACCCCCACGTGTGTACGATTTAATTAATTACGTATTACGACGGGTCGCAAAAACAAAAAAAAAACAAAATATAAAAAAAAAGGGTAAATTTTAATAACAATAATATTAAATTATTTTGTTTATCCGGGTAAAAACGACACTCTGGTTCGTTATGTCTCGTTACGTAAGAACCCATTAGTCGCTTTTCCGGCTCGTTATCATTTCTCGTATGTTATTATATAATATTATTGTAGAAGAAACACGTGCGTAAAAATGAAAAATACATAAGCGCAAATCGGTTCAAAAAAGTGAAAGAGAGCCTCACTATAAATACGACCTTGCAGATTTTTAACTAATGTATGCGTGATTTTTATTCAAACCACAAGTTTGGTTAGGTTAGGTTATTATTAAGTCGAGGTAGCAAAGCTACTCCCCAGCAATTTAGCCTAAGGACTAAAATATGTTATAAAAAGAATAACGAAAATATAACCGTTCACGCGCGGTTATAGCCTTAAGGCTGTTACACACTATGCGTTTTGAACGCGCGCGCGCGGGCGTTTTTGAAAACGTCACGTTCGGAGCGCTCACATAAGTTCTATACACACTACAGTGTTTTTAAAATTAACTATACGAGTTGACACGCTGAAAGTAGTTATGTTTATATTTTATACAAAAATTTGCGCTAAATAATTTTATTAGTAAATTATTTCCTTGTTTACACAATAAAAAAGTAATTTTAGTAATAATGGATTTATTAGACGAACTTGAAACAGCATGTATAATTTATGCCTTATATAAAAAAAACAAAAAAACAATAAAAAACTAAAAAGACGTCATTGAGTTCATCCATTAAATTTAAAAAGACCAGTTGAAGGGCAGTTTAAAATTAATTTTATGATTTTGAGAAATGATCCACAAGAGTTTTTTAAATATAATCGTATGTCAATTTCATCATTTGACCAATTGGTAAGTAATATTATATTTGTATTATAATGTTTAAATAATAGCATATTGAAATGACGATGATTAATAAAACGTATTAATAATAAAACTAAAAAAACGCGACGTTTTCCGGTATAAAAACGCGCTGTGTGAATGATAATATGAAAAACACGTTGTTTAAAATTCATAATCGCTCGCGTTCGATCGCCTAAAATTAAACCGGCGCGTTCGGGTGCGTTCGAACGTCGTCGGACGCGAGTATTTTTCTCTAGTGTGAATAGTAGTTATTTATTTTCAGCTGTTTAATAAATATTATGAAACGCGACGTTTTTAAAAACGCGAGCGCGCGCGTTCGAAACGCATAGTGTGTAAACGGCTTTAAGGCGCTAATCCACTGCGACGTGTTGGCGTACGGCGTATTTGTGATACTAGAAATATGCAAAATATTAATAAAAAAAAAAAATATTAATGCAAAAATTTTTATGGAGGTCAAACCAAGGTGTGTCCGCGACAATTGCGATTTGTGGTGGGTGGTGCCTGGATTCAAACGGGTGGCAGCAGGTCGACACTGCGTAAGCCACCAACCTAACGCTTGTCTAGGATCACCGGCTTTTCAAACAACTCACGATTGAGGATTGAACACACGCGAGGAGATGATGAGATGATGGAGGT